>MNCI01030123.1:677585-701117 GCA_015680685.1 Gnetum montanum | reverse complement strand
TTTTAATATAAATACTTAGAGCATGTGGCTTGTGGTTGTGCAAGTCACAGGTTTGATCCCAAAGGGATATGTTGAAATACATTACTTGGAGGCTTGATAAAATTATGCGTTAAAGGAATATGGTATCAAGTAAGTACCTAGTTGTAGTAAATCATTGTCAAATCCTTTGCCTACTTTTACAAGTTAGCATATGTTGTTGGGATAAAGGCACCATGCTGATGTCATCTTGTATTGGTGGCTTATGTGTATGGTGATTTCTTCTTGTGCAATTGATAGTTAAGTTGTGATTGAAGTTGTCGTAGATGTTTGTCATTAATAGCATCATCATCATCATCATCCTAGCCTTGTCCCAGCAAAGTAGGGTTAGCCACATGAGTTTTTTTCTTTTGCCATTCACCTCTATGAAGAGCTAAATCTTTGTTTATTTGCAATTTCTTCATATCCTCTTCAATTGTTTTTTCTCATGTCTTTTTTGATTTTTCTTTTGGTGGCTTTCCTGGAATAGTGATGAAGTAACATTTTTTAATAGGTTAGTTATCTGATCTTATTTGCACATATCTAAACCATCTAAGACATCATTCCTACAACTTATTTGAAATAGGAGCCATTCTAAGTCTTCCTCAAATGTCTACATTAAGCATTCACATTTTTGTCACACTAACTTCTTGTTCATGCTTTTTTGTACTACCCAATATTCAATACCATATAAGATAGCAAGCCTAATTGCTATTTTGTAAAATTTTTCCTTTAGTTTTATTGGGATTTTTTATCACATAGAACACCACTATACTATCTCCATTTTGACCATCATGCCCTAATTCTATTTCTTATATCTTTATCAATTTCACCATATGATTCGAGCATTGATCCTAGGTAGTAGAATTCTTTGCAACAAGGGACTTTCTGACCTTGAATTATCGTTTCTATTTCACCACTGTTTATGTTATTATTGAAATTTCATACCATATATTTTGTCTTACTTTTAACTTTTAAGCCTTTTGATTCTAGAGCAATTTTTTGGAGTTGTATCTACTAACACAACATCATTTGCAAAAAGCACACACCAAGTGATTTTATTCTATATTTCCTTTGTTAATTCATCTATGCTAATAGCAAATAAGTACAAACTAAGCATTGACCCTTGATGTAGACTTATTGTAAATGGAAAATCAAATGTGGTTGCACAAGTTTTTCTAATTTTAGTGGTAGCTACATACATATCTTGAATCACTTTAATATATTTATCATGAATGTTTTTCGTCTGTAAGAGCCAACAAATAATATCTTTAGGCACTTTCTCATATGCTTTTTCCAAGTCAAAGAACATCTTCTTTATTTTTGTAGATAAGAGCAACAATGTTTATCCTCTAATGGAGGCAAGATGGAAGTAGGTGCAGGAGTGAGGGAAGGAATTGGTGAGGGAGCGGGTGAGGAAGGTGAGGTCTCAATGCTCCTAGGTCATGTGTTGGTCAGGGAGGGTCCTAATGGCATCGCAAGATAGAGCGGTAGTGGTAATGCTTATGGCGGAACCAATGAGGGGTACAAGGGTGTAAAGATGACATTTGATAGTGATGCGGTGGGCTGGCGTTTGGGCAATGAAGGCATTGAGGCTTGCTCTTGGAGGGAAGGTTCCATGCGTCTACAAGTTTGTTAGCCACCTTGCGAAGGCGTTCAGACAATGGAGCGAAGCTTAATTGGTAAGTTCATGTTGTTTGATGCTTGACCTAAGCTTAATTTCATTAAAAAATGGGCTATTGCAACTTGGGGATTGGGGGAGATTGAGGTGTGTAGCCTCTTGAAGGAACTCCTCTTTGTGTTTTGGTCTGTTAAAGACCATGATAAAGCGTTGTTGGGGGACCCTTGGTTTTATGGGGTTCAGGGGTTGGCGTTAACTCCATGGTGCCTTGGGGCACACAGGGATGCAAATTTGTTCTCCTGCATGCTCTTGTGGATTCATGTCTCTAGCATCCCCTGGGAGATGTGGACTCCTAAATTTTAAAAAACCCTAACAAGCTTTTTTGGAGAATTTATTACATTAGACAAATTCATTGGCTTCATGGAACGTATGGGGTTTGTGTGTTTGTGTTTGGAGATCTTTGTCTTTTAAAGACCTAGTGTAGGAGGTGATTCTAGAGCTTCTGTTATGAGAGGAGAGTGTTATGATGGAATATGAAAATCTATCTTCAGACAAGTTGTTCCTTGGCTCTTCAAGCTTTGGTTGCTCCATTTGTGAAAAGGTGAACCACCTGGCTGCCGCATGCAAGGTCTGTGCCAAGGTGTAGGTGCATCCTAAGAGGAATGAGGATGGTTGGATACGGGTGGAGCGATGTGGGCATCTTGTGTCGAAACTAGTTCCTGATGTGGTTCCCACTCCAGAACCAGTCCTTGATGGATCTCTTTCTGGCCCAGGATCCATGGAAGGTGGTTCTTCCAAGGTTCGAGATGCCTCCTATATCCTAGATCTTGCCCCAACAAAGGAGGGGGCAGAGCTCTTCCCATTAGGAGATTTGATGTCTGTCATGAGGGAAGCTTCGATGCCTAGAATGATAGAGATTTTAGAACTTGTGGTAGAGGAGTTTGGAGCATTTTCCCTCTCACCTTGGTTAGCTTGGCAGGCCTCCCACATCAATCGCTCGCAACAAGAAGACACAAATGGATATCGATTTGGGGCTATAGCTGATCTTGAAAGAGGTCCACAAGAAAAGGGTAGCTGGTAGGCCATGAGCATGCTGTCATGGAATTGTAGGGGGTAGGGTATGCCCTACAAAAGAAATGCCTTGAAAGAGATTGTTTGAAGTGAAGATTGTAACATGCCCTATCTCCATTTTCTAAATTAGGAAGGATGGCATATGTAGCTAGTTGTGTGTCAAGGCAAGGCAGGTGGTTTGGCAGTTCTTTCAAGATAATCTTTCAACTTGGTGGACCCTTCCACTTGGAGAATAACAATTTTCTTCTGCTCATTTGGCCTATGGCTTACCAATTTTTATGGTGCCCAAATCTGGGAAGCAAGATTGCAAGAACTAAGGAGAGTTGTATCATTGGTACCTAACATGTGCAATCGGGTCTTAGTTGGTGATTTTAACCAATGCTCACATCCATGGGAAAAACCTAGGGAGGATAACACAGACCCCCCAGGTTCCCAACAATTATGTTCAATGATCTAGTAGACATGGAGATCAAGGATTGTCATTTCACTTGGAGTAATAGGTGATGAGGAAAGGGTTGAGTAATGTCCAAAATTGATTGGGTATGGTAAGCTTTTGTATCTTGATGCACCTTGATGTTCAAGTCTTAGGGAAGGAAAGGTAGGTGTCAGACCATCGCTCCATCATTTGTGAGCTGGGTAAGCCCAAGAAACATCCCTCCAAGCACTCCCCCTTCCCCCTCCTTTCTATTTTAAGTGTTCTTGGCTTTTGAAACCTTGGCTGAGACCCCTTGTAGAGAGATTTGGGGGCAATGCCCCAACTAGAGAGACTTGTGGGACTTCCTCAAGGAAGGCCTTCTCTAGCTCAAATGGGCTATTCGCTCCAAAAAATTGGAGGACAAATTCTTCTTTAGGACCAATAGGATGGCTCTCCAGCAGTGCCTTGTAGCCATCCAAGCACAACAAGAATTGGGGGCCACAATTAGAGGGGGAGGAGTAGACAATTCTTCAACAACTCTAGGATCTATCAATGGAAGAAGAGTTGTACTGGAAGCAACAATTATAGATACAATGGCTAAGGGAGGAGGACAAGAATACTCAGTTCTTCTTTGGTATTTCCAAATCTAAGGATAAGGCAAAGCAAATGCTTTATTTGGTGCAAAATTGGTACATTGTTGAGGACCCTTAGGAGATTGTGAAGGCGATCATGAAGGCAATGAGTGATTACTAGGCTAAAATATGGGGCAAGAAACATGCTCCCACTATCTATATTGGTGCAGAAAGTATTACAAGATGCTAAAAACCATCTATTGTTGGCCCCTTTCATGCTACGGGAGTTGGAAGTAGCTGTGCTGTTGATGAAGGTTGACAAGGCCCCTAGTCTGGATGGCTGGACTATAGAGTTTCTGAAGGCATTTGCAGACCTCCTAGGGAAGAACATGTTGGATGCCTTTAACTTGATGCTACAATGGTAGTAGGTTCACAACGAGGTTAATTGTTCCAAGATTGTCCTTCTCCCAAAATAGTCCAATCCTATAGATCCCTTGCAGTTTTGACCAATTGGCATTTGTAATATCCTGCTCCAAGTTTTTACAAAAATGATGGTTCATTGTTTAATCCCATTGATGCTGCACCTCGTAGGGGAACATCAGGCAGGTTTCATCAAAGGTAGGTTCTTATAGGATCACATACTTTTGCTACAGGAAGTTCTTCATTCGATGTGGACAGTGGGGTTCCTCAGAATTTGTTTGAAGCTGGACATTATGAAAGTATATGATACGGTTAGTTGGGATGCATTATCCAGAATCATGTTACATAAGGGATTTAACTCTAGTTTTGTGAATTTATGTATTCAACTACAGGCATTAGGAGCATACTCTTTTCGACATTGGGGCTAAACTTTGGAGGTTTTCCTCCCCTAGCCAAGGCCTTAGGCAAGGAGACCCGCTATCTCCCCTTCTATTTATCATAGCAATGGATACCCTATAGTTATACTGCAAAGTGGAAGGTGTCTAAGGTTTGGAGATTAACAAGGTGGAATGTTTAGCATAATACTATGCGGATGACACCATGCTCTTGTCGTGGGCGGCAGTGCCATAGGCTTAGGTGATTGATCGGGCTCTCCATAAAATGGCCTTGGAAATGGGTTTAGAGATTAACAGGGGAAGGCACACCCTTCACCTGCTCAACACTAATTTTAGAGTTGGCAGTAGAATATCTCAGATACTGGGGATCTTTGGTGGCACTACTTAGGATTCTTGTTTAGGTATACCCTTATTCAATTGGGGTAGGAATCAAACTTGGTACAGAACATGCAAAACTAGATCAGGCATTGATTCCTCACTCGAAAGGAACGAGTAGTGCTTGCTACTTTGGTTCTGGTAGCAATGACCTGTTTCACAACTTCAATGGCTTCACCCCCCGCAACCACTATAATGAAAATAGATTAGTTGGTTAGAAACTTTATTTGGTTTTTTTGTTGGGGGGGGGGGGTGTAAAGGGGGTAATCGCATGCATTTGGTTTGTTGGGAGAATACTGCTAGATCAAGGGAGTCTTGCCAATCTAGTGCAATCTTTGCAAACATGCACATGATATGATGCATGGGGTGGGGGTTGGTGGGGTTGGGGGGTTTGGTGGTGTATGCTAGGGGTATCATTGCAAGAGATTATTAAGACTAAGTGTCCTCGAACTGATGGGTGGCAAAGCATATGGAAGGGTCAATTACTGGAAATGCTAAGAGTTTTTATTTGGTTGGTAGGCCACACGGTGCTTCTGGTACATGCGGTTCTCTGTGCGTGGGGCTTGAATATTAAAGATTTCTGCCCATCAAGTACCGACACCTTCAAGACTCTAGAGCACTTTTTGTATCAATGCACTTTTGTTGTTGATAGCTGGTGGGTTGTAGCTAATCCAACACCTGCAAATTTAAATGGTGACTCCAAGGTGATGGCGGTACTTTGGTCACTTTGGGAAAATAGTGCTATCTTTAGGGCCTAGCGACCTCCTCTGCTGGTGCAGGTTGTAGCAACGCGATTTCATCTAGGGAAGGAAGCTACAATCGCCATTGGTGTAATGCCCACATTTGAGCCATCTTGTGCGGCCTATTAGGCAAACTAGGAACTTTGGTGACTTGTGGAAAGTATGGGGTGGGCCAATGTCCTTCCCCAGTTGGAGGGAGACCTTGACCTAGTGGATGGCCTGTTCTTTTCCAATTGGGTTGGGGATGCTACGTCCTTCCACGACATCCAAATAGAGCTCACAGAGGTTGCTATAGCATGGTATCTTGGCATCTTGGTGGTGGGGGAGATTGTTCTTCCCACATGTTGTGGGTTACGGAATGTAGAAGGATTTTTTCATGGAGTGGTCCCAAAGACTAGTAGTGGCTAGGTGTTGAAATTGGTGTTACCGCAATTGTGGCAAGAGGTGGTAGAGCTCGTTGATTGATTCCTAGTGCAATCCGGCAATGTCTAGAAGCTTCAGGGCATACACATCACACTGTTGAAGTGCATGCAGCTAGGGCGTAGAGTGAATCTCCTGAGATTTTTCCTAGCAATGCTCTGGCAGCAATGTCGGGGCCGTCACTCGAGATTAATTTTGGTGTCATGGTGGGCTGCCACTCTGGTCGTTCCTTCATTGTGAAGGACTGGCCCTTGCTAAGCTGTCTATGCGCATAGACTGTTGGGTCCTAGAGGTGACACCCCTCTATTGGTACGGACACAAATTGTTGACCTGACAATGCAGGTGGAGGGATTGGAAGGATCACAAGGGACACCTGGGAAGTCCTCCTCTTTTGGATGACATTGTTGAGAGCTAGAATAATGCTTCGTTGAAGACCTACAATGGGCAATAGAGGAGGTAGTTGAAAAGGCAAGGCGGGAAGAGAGGTTCTTGTGGGAAGCCAAATGGCTTGCCAGAGAGGAAGAGTTTCAACGACACAACCTAGCTGTAGGCATGGAACACTGACAAGGAAAAAGAGATCTTGCAGAAACAGGATCTGCAAGAAATGATGATTAGGGTGACATTGATTGATGAATTGTGTGTCCAAATTAGGGTAGAGCTACAATAGGAAGAGCAGCAAAGAGTCGAGTAGAAGCAGGCAACGTTACTAGCTAAGGAGTAGGAGCGGGAGGAGGCAGAGCAAATGCAATGGCAACAGAATAAGGTGCATGCGAATAGCGCCTGACTGTGGCTACATGATAGCAGATGTCCATATATTATTGTGCATATAAATTGTAATACTTCTTGGCTGGTTCTATGTTGACACATTAGGCACTCTGCTACAAAGCTCCACCTAGATGATGAGGGAGATGTAGCTGAATGTGCATGTAAAGAAGCTACATTTAAGGAATTTCAGGAGGCAACTGCATTTGTTGACATGAACAACATTGTGATGTCCTGCAAGTCATCCACTGCCAGGAATGCCTTGACTGTGAATGCAATAGGCTCCCCAAGTGCCTCTAGAGGAGTGGGTCCTATGGGTATTGTTTTCCTTGTTTGTGATGGCCATTACCTATGGTCCCTTGTTTTGGCTGTTTGCTCATAGTTCTGGGGACAATTGTCTTTATCTCTTTTTGGCTGTTTTGTTTGTTAGCCTTCACATAGTGTTTGGCATGTTGAGAGGGGAGAAAAACCCCCTCTGTCAATAGGGGTATCCCACCCTCAAACACAATTTTGACTATACATAATTTGTGATATTTACTTAATATAATCTTGAACATTCTCTCTCTCAAAAAAAGTTTTTTCTCTAATTATTGGGCATATCTCTATATAACTGTTTTTAATAGTGCGGTATCATTGATTCTTTCATTGACTTTTGGTTCTTCTCTTATTGGTTTTAATCACGATCATATTTTTAATACTGTGATGTTATTGCTTCCTTCATTAAGTTCTCTATGCTCTTATTGGTTTTTATCGGAGTTTCTACAACCCTGAGTTGTTTTTAGATCAAGTACACTTCTTGTGTCTGATTGGACTTATTGATATGATGTGCAGGTTAATGATTTTAGATTAATTTCACTTTATTTCTCCTTTTTGTTTCTGTAATTATTAATAAATTGTTTATTTGTTGATTTTCCTGTTAAAATCCTTGTGGTGCATTGATGCTGATGATGTTGCTATTGAGATTCTTTTAATATCCTAGTTATCCTGCAAACCCTTGCATTTTGATATTGTTGCTCAGAAAACCTTGATGTTGTTTGTTGACTGTAGCAAACCTATGACGTGATTACTTTGTTAAATATTATGTTTGGTTGTGCTTACAAATTTCTAGAGTAAAAGGAATGTTGAAGGACAAATTTTGACTAGTTTGTAGAGTATTTTTTTCTCTGAAAATAGTTAAAGGGTATAGTTTTAACCCACGTATCGCTCACGTGGTTGTTAGTTAGTCTTCTAACTAAATAGATGTTGAATGGACCAAAAAAGCTCATATTCAAGGATACGTTTGAGTCGAGCCAAAAGAAAATTTAAATTTTTTATTACGTTTACTATCCTTAGCATAAGGGTCTATTAAAAAAAAAAAAATCACTATTGAGTTTTCTTGGTCTAGTTGTGGAAGCGATGTGTGTGTTTGTGAGTTGTGAATTGACTGAATTCTTGCTTTACAAAGACTTGCTCAAGATGACTATTGCTTCGGTTTTTAATTAAGAGTTAGCAGTTTTTCGAGTTAGAAAGATGGTTTATCTTTTATCTTTTATAAGTAAAGTCAAACATCCACGAAACAAAATCTGCATTATTAATTTGAGTTATTTGACTAGTACACAGCTCAATGCATAGGGATGTAATAATAATTTTCTTAATAAAACAATAGTCTTAGCTTTGCAATTCATAGTTTCATAAATTTGATTGTATGTTTTGCCATCATTTGGAATGATGGGAAGGTGCTCATTTTTCAATTCCGAAGACCTGGATTTGAACGTAGGTGCAACTACTCCAAAAGAAGTTAGCTTTTCATTCATCAATCAACCTTTTTGGGATTTCTTTGCATGATGAGTATTGAGCCTTTGAGTGATGACCCTCTTTATTGTATTATTATGAGAAAACATAATAGTATAATTTTTTTTACATAATTTTAATTAAATAGAAAATGATTGCAATAAAGGCAACTCCTAGATGTCAAAATGATTTCATTTTTATTTAAAACTATTTTCAATAATATGAAGAAAATAATCATTTAAAAATGCATCCGTTCTTGCAACAGATCAATAAGCTTAAATATTATATTATTACCGTTCATTATTGGACATCAAGCTTTGGAAAGGGAGGCTATACATACTAATATATTTTTAATGACTATATTTTGTTAGTAGTCCAGTGGTTAGATGGTAGCAATTTTTTGTATTTTGTAAGCCACTTCTCTTTTTAACTCTGTTTTCTCTTGCATCTTTTTTCTACATGTTATGTTTTTAAATTTCCTATATTTACGATTGCAGATAAGGGATTTTCAACCTGGGGAATATCTCAATGTTAAGGTTTGCATGTTTTTGCTGTACTTTTTCAGATACCTAACTATAAGAAAATAGGAGTTCATGAAAAACCTTTAAAATTATATAAGAGACTTAAGAGTGTACGGGCAACATTTTAACGGTAATGTTTAATAATGGATGTAAATACTTTCTGCAGTGATGGATGTCACAGATAATGCATTTTATTATCCTTAAAATCTGAATACTCTGTTCACCTTCAAAAACTTAAAATTATATTTAACATGCATGTATTGGGCCTGGATGTTAGGAGATTCATTACAATCAGCATGGATTGCTCCTGTTTAGAAGGTCAAGGCATATATCGTTTGGGAGGTGATTTGTAAGATATTGTGCTTTTCCATTGTTTATAGTTTTTCTTGTTTGAAAAGAAAATAATATTTCTTAGGAAGAACAGGATCTTGAGTTACGGTAGCATTGTCTGCTGCAATTTAATGAATTACTTAAAAAATCAGTGGCTATTCTCATGCAATGCTAATGCACCTATCCGAGACATCATTTATCAAGTACTTGTCAGCCAACCCACCATTTTGAGCCAGGGAAATGCAGTTATAACTAAAACAAACATGTGAACAGTGTTACCTAGTGAAGCACATGGATTGAAACAAAGAAAAGCAAGCGTTATGGCTGAAATTTACAGGTAAAAAAGATCCGAGAGGACCCTTGCCACTGGTTATGCAGTTTTGTTTTGTGCCTCTGCGGTAAATTCTACATCACCTAGTATTGGTTCTCTGGACTTTCTTTGAATGGGCTTAGGCCGGTCTTGCAGCAATAGAGTTCCAAACCATGGACCACAAGGCTGGGTTTATCCTAACTTAGCGCTCTGATATGGTGGCAATATGACCATATATATATATATATAACACTACATTTGTTCTAATATTCTTTAATGGAACCTGTCTGTGTCAACAATTTTGTTCAAAGTTGAAGCAATCCTGACCATAAATCCCTTTCAAAATATTCTAGCAAATTGTTGCAACTTTCTTTAATTCAATGAATGATTTGTAAAGAGAGCAAATTTTTATTGTATATTTGAAAGCCTGTATGGCATTTCAAAATTGTGTTAAAATGGAAAAGATCCCAGGACAGAATGAGCTGTTCAATATTTGATTTCCGTTTCTATATTTGTTTCGAGGTATCCAGTACAAGCAGGAGATGTTATTTGGATGTCACCCTTTGTGCCTCAGTAGTATTGCTTTTGTGAAATTGTCACCATCATGTTTTGTATCGACACTCAGATCATGCACCCAACTTTGTTAATTGCTTGTACAGGTATGCAGCTTTGGGAAAGACACGGACCCGTTATTTGCTGTACAAGGATGTCAACAGAAACCCCCTATAGAATGCCATTCTATGGCTTTTATATCTGTTCATAATAGGAATAGAAGCTAACGTAATTTCTGTTCACGTCGAAATCATTATGATTCTTGTGTGAAATGGAAATTTGGTCAATAAAGAGAGCTTGCACCTCTGTAAAGTTTTCTCTTCAATGACCAACTCTGAAGGATTTTCAAAATGCTACAGTGATCTTTTTTTCTGGAAGGGAAAGAGTTCTTTGCTTGCTAGGGTGTTTGCAATGTTGTCACAAGAGAATTTGAAAGCTCAACCTCAACGATGACAATTTATTGACTTAACTAGTAGAAAGCTTCTAAATTTATTATAGTCGATTTCTTTAAAATTTGGAAACAAGTATTTTTTTTAACATTCAGACAAATGATGATCTGGCCAAATTATGCTGCTTTGAACCAACTTTCTAATGTAGAAGGATGAGACTTCCAGGTGTTTGGTTTGATAATGAAAGAGTCCGTACGAAACGACATTTAAAATTCTTTCATTAATCAAAGTTAATATTTTGGAACAAATTAACTTGTGAACAGATCCACAAACAGTCCAAAGGTTATCTGTGGATTTTTTTTAAAGGATAGAAATTGTAGTTTTATGCTAACAATGATATATTAGCCTAGTGGTAAGATTCTTGATTTGAAAGCTCTATGTCATGGGTTTATTTAAGTTAAAAATATAAAATTTAAATGAATAATCAACAAAGCTATACATTAAGAAACATTATCTTGGGTGTGTTACATTTTAGCTTTTCCTAAATCCCTGCCTGTGTAGAATTGCAAGCTACATCGAGATAGTTTAGTTTTTGCTAGAAAATTCAAGGCAACACTACTAGCCAAACTCTCTTTTCTAACTTATCATCAAAATGTTATGCAACTTGGTTAAATGTACCACTATTTGAGCACAATGAAATTTTGCTAAGAAAATAATTTGAATTGCTCCCAAAATTCACCTGGCAAAGGAGTAATGCTTCTAAGTATGATATAAATTTTCACTCCTTTCTTTATAGAGAGAATTGTGACATCTTGTTTTCGAATGTCATGAACTAGCTCAAATTAATGTACACAACTCTTAATCTCACATGCATTAACATGTTATGTAACTTGGTTAAATCTATCATTGGTTTAAACAAAATGAAATTTTGTTGATAGTAATTAGTCCATCCTCACTTATTCAAGGTACAAGAAGATCAAAACATGTATATCGGCTTTTGAGCCATGCAATGGAGACAAACATTGAAGCATTGCAACAAAATTTCAAATTGCTTGTAACTATTAAGGTTTTCCTTGATTAAAGCTAAAGTACAATGATAAGAATGGGAACTTCATTAACTTGAGCAAGCCTTAGGGTGCCCCTACTATGCTCTCATGCTCTTTAGATGATTACACACACACTTCATCTTCCCTGAAGTCTAATCATTTTATCAAATTATCTTTCAATGAAAGTTAAAATAAAAATTGGATTAATGAATTTCTCTACCTATGACATGTATCACACTAGTATTAGCATATATCAATGATTTAGTACTTATGCTAATGCTTTGAGCATTGATAGTAAAGCTACAGAACTAGAGGAAGGAGGCAGCCTCAAGCTTGTTAGTAGGCTCAAGCTATGAGCACAAGTTATAGGTGTTTCACCAACAATGAGAATTCGTGCTTTAGCCTTTAGCAATTATACTAACTTTGAACTTGAATTTTCACTTACCCCTAACCTAAATCTAGGTCAACTTTTATGTGAACTCTTGCTCCAACCTAGTTAGTCATGTCACTAGCTACAATGAAGAACCAAAATAAGTTGCTACCATTTCTCAAGACTTAAGAGACCTTGATCTCAAGTCCTCCCTTCTAACTTTGCTAGGATAGGGTTAAGGCCCCCATTTAAGTATGTTGGTAAATTACCTCAAATGGTCAAGAAATTGGAGTACTACCATAATGGTGTGGAAGTTTGCATTACAAACATAGAGAGAATAGTTGGTGTGGAAGTTTGCATTACAAACATAGAGAGAATGATTGTCGTCACTTGTTTAGATGAAACCTACCTACCTAAGATAATGATTTTGAACAAGGATTTGTTTGGGAAGGACCCATGCATGGGGTTAGATGGTTAGAAATCTAACTTGGGTGATCATCAACACCATTTCTCACCATTAGCCTAATCCAAGGCCTCAAATTGTGACAATGCAATTCCAATAGGGGTTGCTCATGATTTGTTTCTTTTCACTTGATGCATGTAGCACAATGCTAGAAAGTGTTTGCAAGCATTGAGAACACTCCTTCAATAATGTACCTCTTTGAATGGATGGCAATAGAGACTCTTAGGCTATAAGTGCCTGCTTCATTGAATAATGCATGTATGCTGACAATTATACTATGTTGTTGAGCTATCAATATCCAATAACTAGACTAGTACAAACAAAAGCACCACTTAGCTACTATCTAAGGTTCATCTAACAAGAGTTGAGAATATAAGCTAATCCACAATGTACTTATGATCTTCCACTAGGAAAATGAATACTATATTAGATAATAGGTAAGAAGTTAAGGCTAGGTATGCCTTCTCTAGTGTTTGCAAGGAGAGCATTCTACCTATGTTGCTACTACCAATTATTCAAGTATATATTTGTAGCTCAAGGATGACCGATCTACAAATTGGCTATTGAATGACAATAAAGATGAGCGTTACAATGGAAATGGAATTGTTGGTAATGATAGTACCTTCCTTAGTGTGCAATTTTCATTGTACTTCCATAGGACTAATAGTACCTTCATTGGAAATCCTGTCCAAGCTATTAAATATGGTTTCACATGGTAGTTTAGACATGGGCAAATGAAGCCAATTGTACTTTAGTAATGCAAGAAAGACAAATAGTTGCTTGGCCCTATTTTTGGAAAGACCATATTAGTGGATTAGGAGGGAAATTAGGTAGCTATCAAAGTCAACAATGTCCAAATGTAGACCACACAAGTGGATGTTGAAATAGTTACTTAGTATTGAAGCTCAATGTCTAGCTGCTACTATTAAATTATTGTATTAGTGTTGATGACTAAGTTTGGAGCTATAGCTTTTGCTCATATGTGCCCAAGGGCCTAGGTTGAATAAAAGCAAATGATTACCCTTGATAACGGGCTACTTGTTGATTAGATCACTTGACACATACCTAAGCTAATGAGAAAAACTAAATAGGGGAGCCCTTATAACAATACCAAGGAAGAGCCATTCCCTTTGTACAAGGTCCTATGCATTACCATATCCACTAGAAGGTTTCTTGATCTCAAGGATTTTTGGCAGAGTTTTTGTAATAGAAATTTTTTTGGCAAGGAATGATTTGAAGATGGAAAATACTGTCTCTCAAACCATATAGATTATGAAGAGTTCTAAAGCTTTTGATTTTATTTTACTTGTTGATTTATATGAATCCCTGTCAAAAGATATCACTTCATGATACATATTTTTGCAGATTATTAGATTAATTTACTCGAATAAATATTTTACACAAGTGATTCAAGCTATCCTTGAATACTATGAAATTAATGTTTGGCATGCCCACTATTTTTCCAAATCATTTTTACTTGTCAAATTGCTAAATTTTGAAATGGTGGAGAAATCGTTGGATCTTAAAGTGTTTATGGATCAATGTAATACTTTTATTACTTAGGAATGAAAAGTGAATTTTGATCCATATTCTTCTAATTAATCTAAAATTCCTTGTTGAATTAAATTAGAAAATATTCCTCTTATTTTTCAAAGTATTAAAAGCGAAATTATTTCCAACATTGGCACAATTTGTCAAAAACATTACTAGATGGTGCATAGTGCACACATTATTTTGTAGAGATTGATTTACAATAAAAGAAGATAGAATTAAAACTTAAGGCCAGTAATCAATGTTTTTCCCCAAAAAATTATGGATTATAATTTGTGAGGATATTGTAGCAATTGTCGTTGTGAATGCCATGTTATTGGAATCTATTCTATTCTCAATAAAAAAGTGGTTCATGAGGAAAAGAAATAACAATTTTTAGAAAAGGCAATTAATGGTAGTTTTCAATAGGCACAAATTAAATTTTCTTCAAGAAGTTCTCGAAATTTTACTAATCCTTTTAATTTTAAAGGTGCCAACAAACTCTTAATATCTAGAGAGAATTCCTTTTTAGAAAAAAAGAAAATTTTCAATAGGAACTAACAATGAAAATATTGATGTAGATGGATTTTATTCAGTGCAACATAAAAAGAAGAGGCTTGCAAGTACTATTTTCAATTTTAAAATCCCAAAGGTATCCCATTCTCTTTATACTCCTACAACTATTTCAAATGTTTTTTTTTTTATCAAATAATGCTTTTTCACTTATTAGTAACATGAATTGTGAGACAAATGTTGAGTTTTAAAAATCAAGGATGGGGGCCTCCTCCTCCATATCTCAATGATAGTTTTATTATAGAATGTTTAGGGCCTTTCTGATAGGTTTCGAGAAAAAATTATGAGGAGTATCTTTCAAATCGACATTTATATCTAGATTTTGTTGTAAGCAATTAACATTTTAACTCATGATATTAGTTTTGTTGGTAAATGCATTTTAAAAAATTGCATTGGTTTTTTTACTGCTCATGAAGTTAATAAAGAAGGTGTTGCTATTCTTGTTAATAAAAATTGGACTGGAAAAGTTTTGAATTTTGCTTTTGATAATCATGGAAAAGTTATTTGGATTATTTATAGTGAAAAGGTGACTTTGTACTCTCTAATATTTATTTTCTTAATAATTTAAAGGATCAATTAGAGGTTTGGAAATATCTTTTATCTCTATCTAAAGTTCCTTGGATTATTAGAGGTGATTTCAATATGGTTTAAGGTCATTTAGATAAACTTGACAGTTTTCCTCCTAATATATCTTCTTGAGAAAAAGAAGGTTGGTTCAATTTCCAAGAAAAATATTTTCTTTATGATGTTAGCTCTTTAGTCTCATCTCATTTGAATGAGAAGTATTATACTTAGTGTAATTATCAATACAAAAATGATAGAATTTATTGTTAGTTTAATAGATTTTACATCTCTAATGTCTTCTTTTGAAAGCTTGGAAGAAAAGTAGAAGTGCATATAGATGTTACTTTCTTAGATCATTTTCCTATTAGCATTTTTATCTTTGGTATTGATTTTTCATCCTTTCGAAAGCATGGCCTTTTTTGTATGAATGCTAATATGTTCATAGGACCCAATGGGAAAAATATTTTGAAGTCTTTATGGAATGCACAAAAAAAAAAAGAAAAAAAGAAAAGAAAAAGAAAAAAAGAAAAAAAGAAAAAGAAAATCCAAAAGTCCTACTACTGATATTGGTTGGATTGACTAGTGGAAATAAAGTACTTATATCGTCAAAAATTATGCTAGATGGTTTGAAAAGAAATTTTCTAATTGTAAGCATCAAGTTGAAGGAGATCTTATAGAGTCTATAAAGTAAATGCAAATTCTTTTAGACTAGAATCCCTTTGATTTTAAAACTGAAAAAGCCTTGGCTAAAGTTCATTATGCAAAACAATGTTTGGATACTTTTGAAACTAAATGTGCTCTCACTAAGAGTCTCATGGGTTCGTTAAAAATTGAAGATGAACCTTGCAAGGAATTTTTAAAATTTCTAAAAGAAAAGGGTTAAGTACCTAAACTAGAGTCACTTTATATAAATGATTTTGTTATTAAAGATCCTATGACTTTTAATATTTTTTTAGTGAATAAATTTTCTTTTGAAGGATTTAGTAAGGAATCTTACAAGGCCTCTCGTATGCATATTCCTCATCTTATAATAGAAGCATATCAAAGTATTCTTGAAGCATAAATTACACTGGAAGAGATTAAAAGTAGTAGTCTTTAGTTTAGTAGATGGTAAAGATCTAGGTTTTGATTATTTTCATATTGAATATTTTAAGAAGCATTAGGACATCATTGGATATAATCTATTTCATGTTTTCCAAGAAGCCATTAAAAAAGTTTCTCTTGCTAAAAATGTTAATAAAAGTATGATTCATATTCTTCATAATAATGGAGATCTTCAACATATTGGTAATTATAGGCCTATTACTCTTCTTAATAATACTTGTAAAATTTTAGCTAAATGCATGGATTGTCAAATTCAAAAGGTTATTGAAGATATCATCAAACCTATGTAGACTAATTTTGTTAAAGGTAGACATATATTAAATAATGTTATTGCAATTTGAGAGGAAATGTAATCGGCTTCTGAAACTAATCAAGACATTTTTTTATTAAGTTAGAATATGCTAAAGCTTATGATAGGATTGAATTTAATTGAATTTCATTATTTCTTGTCTCTATAAACTAGGGTTTAGTGATTATTTTATTTGACTTATCCATACCTTGCTTATTGATGCTCATGCTCAAGTTGCTACTAATTTTGGATTAAGTTCTTCCTTTTCTCTTCAATGGTTAGTTCATCAAGGTTGTCCTCTAGCTTCTTATCTTTTTATTATTGCTATAGATTTTCTTTCATATAATCCGCATTATGATTTACAAAAGAATTTCATTAAGGGTATTTCAATTAATGATCAAGGTATGCAATTGCTTGATTCTTTTTTATGATCAACAACTCTACAACATATCAATACTCTTTTAGCTAGATTGGAAGATTACTACATGTTATCTAGCTCTTGGATCAACTAGCAAAAATTTGTTGTTTATTATAATAGCAATATTAATGAGTGGGTTACTCTCAAACCTTGGAAAATTTTGAAAAAAGATTTTTTCTTTAAAATTTTAGGAATACCTTTTTCTTTTGAGCCTAATTTTACTAACTTATGGAATTATGTTGATAATACAATTGAAAAGAAGTTTGATAAATGGAAAGAAAAAAAGCTCACCTTTTGGAGTAGGTTCACTTCAATATAAAATTAATCTTCAGTCCTACTAGATTCAAATATTATGAAAGATAATTTTGAATTGATAGAAAATAAAAAAACTAGCTATATTCAATTAATGTAAGGAAGATTACAATTTAGGTTTCAAAACCAAAAATACCGAATCACTAACCAATACTTAATGATACTGCAAAGCATGAGGCTCTACAACCATATAGTGATTATTCTTAATGCAAGGTAACCCCAAAAGAGAATCTCTCCCACAACTTAGGATTGAGATCTCAACTCATAAGTAAGAACATAAGACCACACAAGCCAAAAACATACATAATTGACCTTGAACTGCAAGCAAAAACATGCACTTATTCTCATAACACTCTCTTGAAAAATCTCATTAACTCTCATGACATCTCATGAAGAAACACATATAATATTTATTGTAAAAGCAAGAAAAGAAATCTAGAAAACCTTCTTCAAGTTCATATTAAAGATCCTTGGTTGTTTTTATCTTTTTCTCCTCTTGTTCAGTTGTTTTCCAATTTTAAATGGCTAATTAGGAAGTTTTTCTAGTCATATGGGTCATCTCTGGTCTTCTCTAAAATGTCTCTTGCAAAAATCTAAGACTTAATAGAGACATCTATGTCTAGTGGAAGACGTCTCCTTGGAAGTTAAGATGTCTTCTTAGTAGTGGAGATGTCTTACCTTAGATGCCTCTTATTTGGAAAAGATGTTTTCTCACAAGATGAGACATCTCTTGATCTCACTAGACATCTTTTCTACACTTCTAGCTCTAAGCCAAGACATCTCCTTGATCCTCAGGACATCTTCCTAGAACCTAAAAATTGCAAAAACCATCTGTAGGAAGAAGAAAAGGGAATCAAAAGAAGTGTCCCTACATTAGCTCTCTCACCCTTCAAAATGTAAACTCATATGAATAAGGGAGCAAGGATAGAAGTGATTCACCCCTCAAGAATTTTGGTCTGATGGACCCATACAAAATCATCAACCATTTAATTCTTCCAATGGATCAAGTACTCATGCCTTTTTACTTCATAAGTGTTAGAAGCTTTCCTTTGCTTGAGTACGATTTTCTTCCTCTTCATTGAAGGCTTGGACTGGTCAATAGCCCTCTTCAACTCATTAATGCTACCCTATATGATTTCCTCATCAACTGATCCATGGTAGTATACAAGGTTTGAAATATTAAACACAAAAGACATACCAACATAATTTGGTAAATCAATCTCAAAGGCATTAATTTTAAGTTTGGTCCTGATTCCAAAAGGATTCAGCTTCTTGGATTTCAACTTGAAGAAGTTGTTACCTCTTAATGTCTTCTTCTTCAAGTGTATCAAAACAATATTACTAACAACAAAGATAGGCTTATGCTTCCTCTCATTCTTCTCAAGGACTCTCTCTTTAGTCTTGTTTTCCATGTTTTTTCCTTCACTTATGCATGAAGATCCCTCATCTCTTGCACAATATTAGTCCTAAGTTGAGCTTCTCTCTTAAAGCTCTTTACATTGTCCATCATCTTTGGATAAAGATCATAATTTAGTTTAAATGATCTCTTAACAATAGCAAGATGAAAGTGTTATTATATGAAAATTCAACATGACATAACAAAGTTTTTCATTGATTAGGATTCCCATTATATAAACACCTCAAAATGTTCAACAAGGATTTATTCACCACCTCTATTTGGCCATCGAATTATGGATGATATGCACTAGAAAAATCCAAATTTTTTCCTAAAATTTTCCAAAGGAATCTTCAAAAATGGCTAGTGAATTTGAATTTTTTCTCACTAACAATATTCAAAGGAATCCCATGCAACTTCACAACATGCTAGAAAAAACAAATTGCAACATGGCGGCATTATTAACATTTTTGCATGGGATGAAGTGTATCATCTTGGAGAGCCTATCAACCACAACAAAAATATCATCATTCCCACTTTTGATTTTTGAATTATCAATCATAAAATCCATTGATACAATTTCCCATGAATCCTTGGGAATTGACAAATGCATGTACTTTCCATCTACTCCTTTACCTCCTTTAAATAAGAAGGTATGTATTTCCAATTATGATAGTCCCAAGTATATGGTTTCCCTCTTGAAGAAATGACTTTTCCTAACATTGATCACTAAATGTGGCTCTTTCAATTTTATAAATATTTTCCTCAAGTGATCTAGGTGCTCCTCCTCATTAGAGGTATATACCAAAATATTGTCAAAGAAGATAATATAATATTTACTAATTAGTTCTTTGAGTACATCATGCATCAACCTCTTGAATGTAGCAGGTGCATTTGTGAACCCAAATGGCATCATCAACCAAACAAAGAATCCATTCAATTTTTTGAAAGCTATCTTCCATTTATCACCATGCTTGATTCTAAATTAACGGTAATCACACTTGAGATTAATCTTGCTAAAAACCTCTGCATTGGTAAGGACATCAAGGATATCATCTATCCTTGAATAGGAAACTTACACCTAACTACTATCTTGTTCACTACCCTAGAACCAATGCACATTCTTCATTTATCAATCTTCTTCTTTGGTGCAAGCACTATTAGAACTACACAAGTAGAAATGGATTCACTAACGAAGCCATTTGTTACTTGTCTTTGCAATTCTATCCACTAATTTGGTGCCATCCGGTATGCTCTCTCATTTGGAATGGTAGAATTAGGGATGAAATAAATTTAACATTGTACATTCCTCATTGGTGGCAATTCATCCAATTCCCCCTTGAACACCTTGGAAAATTGCTCCTTCATGTCGAGCACACTTATTAGTAATTCTAATTATACATCACAATGGTTAGAAGAAAATATTGATACAACAGCACCACCAAAACTAGTTTTATCATGTTCCTTAATGTATTTACTTTCTCCTAGAAGGATTAAGAAAGCATTCAATAAGCTTTACTGTCTCACTTGTTCAGATGTCATAGGAATCTACTCATGAATTCTATCATATCTAGCTACATTCCATACATTTTTTGATTCATCAAATGAAGCATCATTGTCAAAATTCCAAGGTCTGCCAAGAATTACATCAACATAATCAATTGGAAGTACATCACATTTCACCACATCATGAAAAATTCTAATTTTAAATTTCAAAATACATTGATCTCTCACCTTTTGTGAATAATCCATAGATAACCAATGTACCTTGTAGGGTCTTGTATGAGGATTAGTTATCAAACCCAATGTAGTAGCTATCCTAGATGAAATAACATTTTCTTGGGCTCCCCCATAAATTAAAATATGAATCCATTCCCTACTAAGCAAACATCTACTCCCAATCCAAAACAATAATTTTCGAATACGATGGTCTCCTGTATTCACATGTCTCATGAATACACAAGAATTTAATTTAGAAACTTCCTTAATCTTGGGAGCATTAGGATAACCTCTTTGAAAAACTTGGTTGGATATCTCTTCTAGTTTTATGGTTTGTACATCCTTGCCCTTGGTTGCCTTGATAAGTAAGCATTTCCATTTCTTGTGTCCCTAATCTTTGCACTTGAAGCATTGAATCTTTGATGAGCTATTGCTTTAACCCTTGCCTTCCTTATCTTGTTAGCTTTGTCCTTCTCATTATCCTTATTTATCTTCTTGTTATGGTTATCATACTTTTCTTTAGATTTGGACTTGGATCCCTTCTAAGATTTGAATCCTTTTTCCTTTCTCTTAAAAGCTTTAAAGTTTGATTTTTCCTATTTTCAAATCCATTGAGTTTCTTCTCTACCATGAGTGCCAAATCATAAGCCTCATTAAGAGTTTGTGGCTTATAGAATGATAACTTCTAATGATACATCATCTTGAGACCTCCTAAAAATATTGAAGCTTTCTTGTACTCCTAATTTAATTTATCTATATGAAATAGTTTCCAAAATTTGATATAAACATCTTTAACATCTTTGTCACCTTGCCCCAGAAATTTCAACTTCATGATTATCTCTTACCTCTAACAAGATTACTCAAAATTTCTCCTTAACTTGTATTTTATCATATTTCAATCTTTGATAGGTTATCCATTTTTCCTTTCATAACTTGGGGACTCCTTTCCCACCAAGTATAAGTCATACCTTCTAATCTAGATTTAGCACTAGGTACCCTTAATTGATTTGATACATCTTTTGAATTGAAATGTTTATCAAGTATCTTTAGCCAACTTGAGAAATCATTAATGTCATCTACACTGTTAAAAGTCTTTTGTTTTAGATATGGAAGTTTAACAACATTTTTGAAATGTTCTTGCAAACCTTGGTTCATCCTCCTCATCAAGCTTACCATGAGAACAAGTAGTGGCCATTGATAGAGCTCTTGGAATTTAGACATGAGGAACCATATTTTCTCCCATTGTAAGCCTAGGCTGATGGATTCCTACATTCCCATAGCTAGATTGTTCTTTGTCATCATTAGCTCCTCCTCAACCTAGTTGAGAAACTTCTTCATCATCATGCACATGTGAATGCTTGTCATCTTTGCACATCTGAACATATCTAGGATCTTCATTCCCATCTACCTTGGTACTAATCTCATCCAATTGAGCAACCATCAATTGAAAGATATATTTAATGCTCTATATGTTGTTCAAGAATTGAACTTGTTTCTTCTTTGGTATCATCTAAATCTGACAAAAAACCCATAACTAGATGCCCAAGCAACAATTAGCCTAATGTGTTGATACCAACAACGTTGAAGCAAGTTCACTCCAATATAAAATTAACTTTTAATTTCATTAAATTCAAGTATTATGAAAGATAATTTTAAATTGTAAGAAAATAAGAAAACTAGCTATCTTTAATTAATGTAAAGAAGATTACAATTTGAGTTTCACAACACATAATACCAAATTACTCACAAACACTTAATGATGTTACAGAGCATGAGGCACTACAACCATATGACTATTATCCTTAATGAAAGTCACAACCAAAAAAGAATCTCTCTCATAACTTAGAATTGAGATCTCAACTCATAAGTAAGAACATAAGAACATACAATCCAAATATACACATGATTAACCTTAAGTTGCAACCATAAACATGCACTCACTCAATGTGCTTTATAATGCTCTTTTGAAAAATCTCAGTAACTCTCATGACATCTCATGAAGAAATACATATAGTATTTATTGTAAAAGTAAAAAAAGAAATCTAGAAAATCTCTCTCAAGCTCATCTTGAATGTCTTTGATTATTTTCATCTTTCTCTTCTCTTATTTCGCTATATACCAATTTGAAATGGCCAATTTGGAAATTTTTCTGGCTATACTGGTCATCTCATGCATTTCATGGGATGTCTCTTGAAAAAAGCCAAATTTTAGGAGAGGTGTATTTGTCTAGTGGAAGATGTCTCCCTGGAAGCTAAGATGTCTCCTTGGTAGTTGATGAAGCGCTATATAGTCGATGTGTTGTCTAGGCCGCATATATGGGGCCCCGTATACGCGGTCGCATCGACACGGCCCCGTCGACGTAGCCTTCCTGCATCAACATGGCCCCGTTTACACAGCTGCCTATCCTGGCCTATAAATAAGAGGGCCTTCTGCCTCATTTAGGCATCCTTTTATCATTTGTAGCTAGACTCTTTCAATTTGTTTCCATAGGAGTTAGAATATTTTCCCAGTGCATGCCCGCAGTGTGATGCTTGTAATTGTAGAGAACCTTTATCCGAGTGTGGCGTACTTGGATGCGCACATGACCGAAAATAAAGATCAAGATTACTTCATCATTACGGCATTCACTTAGTTTTAATTGCTTAATTATTATTTTTAATTGTTATTGTTATTTATTATTTTCTTGGTTAATATTTCTTTATCATCATTTACTATTCCTGTTGTTAAATGCGGAATGAGTACGAATTAATCACAAGCATTTAAGTGTGACTACTTGGTAACCCAGTAGCATACCTAGGATCTACGCTTGGTAATCCTAGTAGTAGTTGTGCACGAGGTCCAAGATGTGTACGGATGATTAAGGAATGGATGCTCATCGTACTTCGGTTAGCTTAGACTTCATTTCCTATTACTCATTAGTTTAATCAATATTATTCTCCATTGTCTCTAGGAGTAGCAATAGTTTAGGATCACATCATACACCTCACTCTGGACTAAACCATACGTGACAAAGAAAATACTAGTCCAGGTGGGAAGACAGTAAACTACGATCAACGTGTAACTATCTAGA
>MNCI01030123.1:637255-662573 GCA_015680685.1 Gnetum montanum | reverse complement strand
ATTTTTCATTTTTCTTGTTCCTCATGTTTTTCCATCTTATAGCTACTGAAGGTTTGCTCTTAGTCCCTAGCACAAATTTTTTAATTTTCTCCATTTTACTATTCGCCTAATCGCTACACCTTGGGTAGTCACCTGTGATAAATCTTCAAACCAGTTTCTACCATAACCACAACTCAGCCAATGCGCTTCATATCGAGGTAAGGTATCAACTGCATTTTGGTTTATATATCCTTGCTCATTTGTGACTATGTTGTGTGTGCAAATGGCGATCATGTAAACAATGGACTGGGCTTGGAGGAAGCACTCAGGATGGATTAGAACTGGAGCATTTACAGAAGGAGCAAGTCTGGTGGTGTGGCTATGGATAAACAATGGAAGGTGCAATCTTAGCATTCACGGAAACATACTTCATTTTCTTTCTATATTTCTCTACAAGCTGCCAAATAAAGACTTGGATGTCATTTATGTATGAGTGTTCACCATAATGTTGTAATATGCTTATTGATCCTTCACTGGGCATGTTGAGTCTATCATCACATTCCACCGTCAGTTGTCAATCAATCAATAATCCCATACCTTCACAATATTTTGTAAGGAACTTGAGGATGAGTTTTTATTCAGTCGTGGGGGTATGATGACAATGGTTACTCTAGCGGTTTATTCTAATTATTAGAGCAGTTACTCTAGTAGTTTATTCTAATCATTAGAGCAGTTACTCTAGCAGTTTATTCTAATTATTAGAGTGGTTACTCTAATTATTAGAGTAGTTGCTCCCAAGCCTATAAATACAGTGCACAATTGGAAAAAAAGTCTTTTAGCAGTCAAGTAGCGAAACTCTTGTAGTCTGTTTGAAAGTTAGAGTATTTTCCAAGTGCCCGCAGCAGGAGGTCTAAGTGTGGACAGATCTTTATTCGAGCATTATGTACTTGAGTACACCTTGTGTATGGTAATAAAGATAAGCTCTTCGATTCATCCTTACAACACTTGAGCTTTTTTTTCTTACACATTTATTTTATTTTATTTTCTTATGCATTTATTTTATTTTATGCACTTTACATTTCTATTATTAGCACAACAATTCATTTTGATCAATTTGGCAAATCGTTAAATTACACAAGCACGACNGTAGTGTTGCACTAGTTCAGGATGTGTACGGCAAGTGGGAACGANTAGCATTTGGTAATCCCAGTAGTGTTTCACTAGTTCAGGATGTGTACGGCAAGTGGGAACGAAGGCTAGTGTTAGGATTAGTTAGAACTTAGTTAATGAGTAGTTAAGTTAAATTAGTCACTTAGTTATCTCTCTCCTTCCCTACTAGCGCAGGACATAAAAACATAAAAGCTATGAAAATCCTATGCCTCAAGCTTACTTAACCATAAAATCATGACATATAGGTAAGCTTGGGAAGACAATGATCAACCAACCCATCCTTGTTCCACAATGGCGCATAAGCACTTAGTCCTTGGAATTCGACTGGATTGTGCTTGAAATGCTCATATTTGTATGGTTGAGTGTAGGGGTACCTCGTCGCTCATCACAAATCATATCATTTTCAATGTAATTTGTAATCAATAAAACTTTATTCAATAAAAAATCAAAATGTCGTTTTGTTAAAAAAATAGAGTGTATCATTTTCAATGCAATTTTGTTCCAAATCATTAAATGTACATAATTTTGAATAGGAATTTTGTGGTAATATAAATATCAAGGTTTTTGAATTTCAAAATTTGAAAATAAGATACCTAGATGAATTTACCAAATGAAAAAAATTTCAGAAAAACAAAGTAAATTTACATGAAAGATCTATGTTGAAAAATCAAGTCATATAATTTTGAATAGTAATTCTATTTGAAAGAGTTAATTAGAAAAACATTAATTTGTAAAAAAATCAAAATGTCATTTTATAAGAAAGCAAATCATATAATTTTCAATGCAAATTTTTTATTAGAAAAATTAAAGTTAATGATAATGTAAAAAAATCACACTTAAATAAGTATTTAGAAAAAATACATGTCTAGATGAATTTTACATATTGGTAATAACTACAAAGAATCATGTTACTCACCTAGTCAATCAAATATATAACAATTGCCTAAAAAATATTAATTAAGAAAACATCAATTAGTCAAAAATTAAAATCACAATTTGTTAAAATGCATAACCTATACTTTTCAATGCAATTTTGTTATTAGAAAAATAAAACTTAATAATAATGAGAGGAATTGCTTGCTGAAACAATCAAATTGAGCAATGACCATAATGCTATTAAAGTGCTTACCAAAATTACAATTATGTTGGTGCACATATTGACATTAATATTCTCATAATTTTTTAATATCCATGAATTTATAATAATAGTTTTTTGTTAATTATATTTTTTGGAAATGCTTTCTACTCATGATTTTTCATTGTCCACAGATGTTTTAAATGTTTATGGTTTCTTAAGAAGTATAAGTTAATTCTTTTTCTTACAATAGAATATGGATTGTAGGTTCTAAGTTGTGTAAGATTCTTTTGTAGAGGGTAAGGGGGCTATAATCTATTTTTTTGGGGATGGAGGGAGAAAGGAGATGGTTGTCAAATTCTAGAAAAATGAATAAAAATATTAAAAAATTTAAAGTGTAATAGATTAATAAAGAAAGAATAGAAAAAACCTAATGGTTTCAAGGATGACATTTTAGGTTCTTATTCTTACAACCAATCATGAAGAACCTTCCCTCTAGGATGGGAAAAGAATCAAACCTTGCTCTTTTCTAGAAGTGCATTCATGGGTTTTCACTTATTACTAAAGAGTTTCTTGTAAAAAGAAAGAGAAAATTATCTTTAAAGATAAAAGAAAGCTTTAATCAAAAAATGAATAAATAGTAACAAAAGCTAAAAGCTTCCCATCATTGAGCCTCCAAAACCAAAAGAAATTAATATTTTCAGAAACAAATTAATTGTTTAGTTTCCATTAAAAGCTTTTTTGCCTGAAATCGTAATTGAAAATAGACATTTTTGAGAATATGATATTTAACTTCTAAAGAAAAATCATACTTACGCTATTGTTACTGAAATCTAATTACATACCAAAGTTTCCAAATATAATAAAAAACAAGGGGTTGAAAACACTTCCAAATGCAAAGAAAGAAAGTAAACAAAGCAGGTTAAGCACTAAGAATATTATTATTGATTCTTATCTAAAAGCTATTACAAATTGGATATCCATTTCCAACCATGCTATGCAATAAGATACTAAAGAATGGAAAAAAGAAAAAAGAAAAAGAAAAAGAGTTTTCACTTTCATAAAGATATCATTGAGGAGAAATAATTTACATATGTTAAAGATAGGTGCTAATAGGAAGACCTTGATGAGTAAGATATTATAAAAAATACAATTTTTGGAAAGGTTGTAAATCTTCAAACATCTTCCATTTTCCTCATCCAAAAATGTGATGATAATTATATTTTCTAAGCCTTATTGAATTTTTTATAAATAAAATCAATTTTGGTAAGAATCTCATTTGCAACTTTGAAATTAAAATTAACAATAAATCTTCCATCTTTTCAAAAAATGTTTGCAAAAGATTGATACAAATTGTTGTCAAATTTAACTAAATTTTTCAGAAATAAATTTTTCAAAATTTTTTTCTCTTTCTATTCAAACAACAGAGGCTAGAAGCCTCCTTCACTATAATTCATCTATTGCACCTATGTATATAGAAAATTTCAATGATACCAAATTTGTTTCAAGTAGGACATAATCTAGAAGAATTAGTAGCTCAAGCTCTTTCATGAAAAGGAACTCACCATGAGCTAATATGCTTAAGCATATATTTTGATACTGTAATATGATTGTAATTTCAGTACTTAGCTTGGACCATGTCTTCTAAATTTTTTTAAGAACTAGAGAAATAGAAATAAAAATAGCATGAGGAAAAAGAAGACAATGAAGAAAATTATTAGAAGACAAACTATTATTATTTTTAGATTTCTCTTGCATAGGTTTATTTACTAAAAGGAGAATCCAAACATAATCTCTATTAATGCACTTTGCAATCTATTTTGCTGAGAAAGAAATATCATGGTTATAATAATTAAGGATGTCAAGTTCCCCATATTTCTTGCTACTAGTACAAATATTTCAAGAAACTCTAGAAAAGCCTTTTCTATGTTACTTATTAGGGAAAAGAAACTAATGGATAATACAATTAATTCTATCATAAGAAGTTTTTTAAGAGTCCCAACAACTGTAATGATAAATATGAGTATATTGAAACATCTTCTTAATAAATCAAACTTTGTCAAGAAGGGCAAGTTTTTTTTCTTTTCATTTATCAAGCTAATTTTCAATGATATTAATCACATAATTACACAAAATATTTAAATTATGCTTCAAAATAAATTTCTAAAATTTTGAAAACATAATTATTTTTTAAGATTTTCCAAAGTTTGAGAATAATGCACTCATCAATATTGCCATTACAATAAATAGTAAGTATTTTCCAATTTATATGAGAAGTAGATAGCATGCAATGTTCCTTCACTATAACTAAGAAAATATTAAAATGTTGTAGAGAATTGTTAATCATAAAAAGAATCATATGCAAAGTGCATGCTAAAAAATTGCATACCTTGATCATCAATTGAAATTCCCTTACTAATATTTTTTTGCAAATCATAATGTAAATTATGTAAAAGAAAGGCTACAATAATAATAAAACAATAGGAACCAAGGGAATAACGTTGATGAACTAATTGCTAAAGAAAAAAGAAGGAACTCAATTCAAAATTTGCAACAACTTGAGCATTATCATCATTAATCAAGATCAAAATAGACTAAACCAAGATTTGTTGATACTAATAGAAAATATTAGTTGTTATCTAATTCAATTTATTAAATAAAGTATCTTGGATAAGGTATAATGCTCATGAAAGGAATTCCAACTTAAGCTAATTGCTATAGGAAGAAATGATGATTTAGCTAATTGCACGAGGTTAAAGCTAGTTTTCATGGTATTCATTAACCTTGACGAAGAAATTGAAACAGCAACTAGGATATTAAGACTGGTAATTTTTACATTTGAGAATTTACTGATCAAACACTACTCCTATAGGACAAACTATTATTGAAAAATAACACTACTCCTATAGAAGGACGAATTATTATTGAAAAATATTATGTAGGTAAAGAGCATTCTCATCTTGTCAACGATGAGAATAGATACTTTGAGAGCTACTAAAGTCAACACACATTAGTCAATGACATGCTCTCCAATGAATAAGGACAAAGTAATGATAGCAAAATTAACTTTACTTTTTCAAGTAGACCTATCTATATCAATAATCATTTGGAATTGATGCAATGGACCACTAATAATGATTACTTGATACATGACAAATGTGACAAATAGAGAAATGAGAGTTATGTAGTACTACAAGACTAATAGGCATGAGTGGACCCCTAAACTTAACTATGTTGATACTATAATCAATCTAGGTATTTAACATCATGATGGTAGAGATAGATATCTTAGCATATTCTTTTGAGATGATTGCATTGTGTAATATGGAGTACATAGTTATGGAGTGAAGACTAGTAGATGGACTAGGGTGTGTAGTGCATTATTAAGTTAGCATTCAAGGAATGAGATTTCCACAAGATAGAAAATTTTTGATATTAATTGTATATATATTAACTACCCTGATGTATATAATGACTATTTTATATCAAGTTATAGTGTGGATGGGAGCCTTCTCATATTTTCTCATTCATGTAATTTTGTTTTATGTTCTTTTGTATTTTTCTTTTCATGATGTAATTACAAGATTAGGCCTATACAATTAAACGTTTTCATATATGGAAAATTTTGGATGTAAGATATAGTAATTCCAAATCATGCTAAAAATGGTAAATCTAGACCAACTTACCTTATAAAAGTAGATAACCCCCTCATACCTCAAAAATAAAAAAAATCATTTTCTCATTTTCAATATTCATTCTCAAGATCAAGGTTTTGAAGGAGCATGAAGTAAAAGTTTAATTTTTTTTAAATTTTTTGCTTTATAATTGTTATAATTTCTTACATATCTCTCACAAGATATAATAATTTCTAAATAGCAAGTTCTTATTCTTACAATATACTTCAAAATATTACACAATTCATAATTATCTAGATTAAAGATCAACAATTTGATAAATATTTGATAATATTCTCATTAAAGATTTCTTTGATCTTAGATTCAATCTTAGATAGAATGATTACTTTAATTTCATCAAGAATTTTAAGCTTTAAAGTTGCATTTTCATGCATCTTTAATTGTAATAAGTTTATGCATCTTATAGATTAGATTTCTTTTATTTCTCAATGATTTTCATAAATTTATCAATAGGTCCAAGATTTATGCATTAATAGTAGTTGATTGAATCCAAAGTTGAGGAGAAATGACCAAGAATTTGTATAAATAGGCTTAATTAAAAAATTAATTTTGCACCAATTACTCTCAATTGCTTCTAGTGATACAAAATGATACAGAAGAAAATTAATATTATCTACAATCACTACCATGACCTAGAATGATATGTTTAAATTTAGAATTCATGCTAGACATATTAATGCTTGTTGCCATTAGTGATCTTCTACAATTTGTGAGAATGTTTTCCAAGGGTAATCTATTTTATTAATGTTACATCAACAATGGTTAATATCATATGGATTGACATTGATACTAATAATACTAGGTGATATCTGCAAGTTTGCAAAAATTTGAAGCCTTTCATGCATACTTTGAGATTGGTATTGGAGCTCCTAGGGTTGAAACATTGGGAAAGTGTTGTAAAGAGGTTACAATTATTAATTCCTATTAATAAGGCCTTATAAAGCTTTTCATTTCTTTACAAATCCTCTCATTGCACATCATTTCATATTGAAACTCATAATTTTTACAATTGTCTTACTTTAATCCTTCATGTGTTTCATTTCACATATAGATCCACATTGTTAAAAATTAAATCCATCTAAAATCTCATATTTCTCAAATATTTTAATACATAATTATTTCAAAAGAAAGTCATAATGAGTAAAAACATGCCAAATTACACAGTTATCTTCACTGAAAGCCAAAACATCCTTTATTGAAGAAAGTTGATACAGAGTTTACTTCAAATCAATAATTTCTAGGATATTGTATAACATGGATATTGAGAATTTTCAAATCAAGTTGTTCTTAATAGAGTATAAAGAATAAATCTTCAAAAAGATAGAAGAAAGGATGCAATGATAGAAATGATCATTTTGAATTCAGTTTCTGATTCAATTAACTAAAGAATCTTTAATAAGCCAAATACTAAAGAGTCTTGGGATGTTTTACAACAAGAGTATAAATGAGCCTCCAACACAAATATTTAAATCAAGAAATGAAGGTATAGACACGAATTTGATGATTTGTCTCTCAATAGAGGTGAGAACATTGAAAAGTTCTTTGTTAGAATTTATACAAACTTAAGAAATTTAGATGAATATGGATGCCAATATAGTGAAAGGAAAAAGCTAGATAAATTAATTTAATTTTTATATAATAATGAAAGGTTAAAAAATGCTATGATTATCATTGTTCAAAATATGAATTTAGGTAATTTAATAATTGATGAATTAATATCTTAAGTTAGAATATTACAAGAGTTGAAAAGACATGATAATTAAAGTCAAAATGATTAAGATTATTTTATAAGAAATAAAAAATTTAGAGACAAATTTGGAAGAAGAAGAGGTAAGCAATCAAATTTCAAAGATGAAAGAAACCAAGAATCTAATCAAAATCAGAATTTTAGATCTAAAAATTTTAGAGGAATATACAACTTTAGAGGGGAAAGATCTAATTTCAATCCAAGAAACTAGCAAGAAGCATTTTTATTAAATGTTCCATGATGCAAATATTGCAAGAAGAAAGTTTACTATGAGTACAAGTGTTTGTGGAAGATATTATTTCCTTCCTATATTTCACATAATAACTCCAACTCAAGTGAAGATAATTCTCACTTTGAAAGCAATCCTCAAGAGTCATAAGATCAATCAAAATGAAAATATCCAAATTCAAAGTTTGTTACTTAAAAATTGGTAAAGGAAGTCACTTCACATACTTGGATTATAAATAGTGAATGCTTTAATCATATGAATTCTTTTAATAAGAACTTCATCAATTTTAGTCCTAATCATTCACTTGGTAGCATCAAAGTCAGAGATAAAGTAAGTGTAAAAATTGAAGGAATAGATAATGTGCTCCTTACACTTTCTAATGGCCATAAAATCAATGTTTACTATGTTTCAAAATTGTTAAGCTTACTTCTATCAATTGGAAAAATAGTAAGCAAAGGAAATCAAGTTATGTTTCAAGATGATTATTGTACAATCTTAAATGGTAATTTCATTATTATTAAGTTGAAAAGATGAAATAATCAAATATATTATTTGGAAGCATAATCATCCAAAGGTTCTAAAGCATTAAATTCTTAGATTTTTCCACCAAGTTCTTCAAGTGTTTCACTCTCAATATTATGGCATTGAAGGTTAGGCCAGGCCTCCTACATCAATATTAAAATGCTAATTAATAATGACGTAGTAATTGGAGTAAAATGTCTAAAAATTTCAAAAGAAGTATGTAACATATGCTTGAAAGTAAGATAAATGGCATTGCCTCATAATTATTAAATGCAAAGGAGACAAATCCCTTTTGAACTTCTTCACATAGATTTGGTAGGCACAATGCCTACATTAGCTCAAGGAAGTAAAAAAAAAAAAAAATATTTCCTTGTCATTGTTAATGATTTTTGTAGATATGTATGGGCATATTCATCACATTTAAAAGATAAAACATTTGGAATTTTTCAAAATTTTAAAAGCTTCACTAAGAATAAATTCAACCTTAAAATCAAAGCCATTATGACTAATAGTGATCAGAAGTTTATAAATTGAAAGTTTGGTGATTTTTTATTAACTATGAAATTAAAAAGCAAACTAAATATGGTTATTTTCCACAAAATAATGGAATTGTTAAAGAAAGAATGGAGGAAGTTAGGAAATTTCAATATGCTTCCTCAAACATGCTTCACTTCCTAATAAATTCTAGAATGAAGCTTGTTATGTTTCAACCTACATTCTTAATAGTTTTATAACTAGTTCAAGAAAATAGAAGACACCATATCAAATTTTATATGTTAAAGTACCAAATTTCTCTAACATGAAAGTTTTTGGATGCATATGTTATGTCAAAATTCTAAATAAATTACTAAACAAGTTAGAAGATAAAGGAAGAAAATGCATCTTTATTAGTTATGATGTTAAAACATGTGGATATAAATGCTATGACCCATAACAGAATAAATGGTTTATTTCTAGAGATGTGGATTTTCATGAAAACAAGTTTGGTTTTGAAAAATTGATAGAAGAAAACATGCTTGAAATTTCTTCAAAACCTTGGGTGAAAAAAGGCCATCCTAAAATTCAAATCTTGGATAAGAATTTTGATAGAATATTTACTAGATCTTAAGCCATTAGTCATGTTGCATATGTAGCCCTTCTCTGTGAGCCAACTAATGTACAAGAGCCTCTAAAATCTGAAGTATGAAGATAATCAATGAAGAAGAAATATGATGCTATCATGGAAAATCATATTTGGATTCTTGTAGAAAGACCAATAGGTAAGAAGGTCATAAATGCAAAATGGATATTGAAGACCAAGTTCAATGAAAAGAATGAAGTTACAACATATAAAGCAAGATGAGTTGCAAGAGGATTCAAGCAAAAGAAGCATATTGATTTTGATGAAATCTTTGCATTGATTGCAAAACTTAAGATAATAAAAATCATCTTATCTATTATTGTACATTATGGCATAAGCTTTATCAAATGGATTTTGATTTATCATTTCTTAATGGATATTTGAAAGAGGAATTTAGCTTGAACAACTTAAAAGAGTTGTTATTAAAAAAAAAGAAAGAAATGTATCAAAAATTTTAAAAGGCCTTTATGGTTTAAAACAGGCATCAAGACCTTGGTTTTAGAGAATAAATAAATATCTCTTGATGGCTAGATATAAATCATTCACTTTTGAGCTCACACTCTATTAAAAACATGCTAGAAAAGATTTCATATTGATCTTACTTTACATGGATGATTTAGTATTTTTTGAAACTACTGAAAATTTAGTTATTGAATTTCGGAATGATATAATAAAATAATTTGAAATGAAAGATTTAGGCCTTCTAAAATATTTGTTGAGAATAGAAGTTGATCAAGAAGGAAATTATCTAAAAATTCATAAAAAAAAAAGATTCAAGTGCTATTCTTGAAAAGTATATCATGCAAAAAGAAAGAATTACTTCTATTGCATTACCTCAAGATTGGAAGCTTACATTGAATGATGAAACTCCATTGGTAGATGCGTCACATTATAAAGTTAGCATTGACTCAATAAGATCCTTATTTCAAAGCAGGTCTAACATTAAACTTGCTTCTTCTTATATTTTTAAGATTCTTATGTTCTTTTATCTTTTATTTCATGATGTAATTACAAGGTTCTGCCTATGGATATAGAATTTTTCAAATATAAATAGTTTTATATTGAAGGAATAGTGATGCCAAAACATGCCAAAGATGGCAGATTTAGGCCAACCCACACTATAAAAGAAGGTTCCTACCTTATATCATAAAAAAAAGATGCTTTCATTTTCTCATTTTCATTGTTCATTCTCAAGATCAAGGGTTTAAAGGAGCATCAAGTAAAAGTTTCATCATTTTTGCTTCATAATTCTCATAATTTCTCATATCTCTCTCATAAGATCTTACTATTTCTCAATAGCAGGTTCTTATTCTTACAATCTATTCCAAGATCTCACATAATTCATAATCATTTACATCAAATATCTATAATTTGAAAAATATTTAATAAGGTTCTTACTAAAGATTACTTTGATCTCAATTTCTTTAATTTATTTCAAGCTTAGATAGAATTATTACTTTAATTTCTTCAAAACTTGTAGGCATTAAAGTTGCATTTTCAGGCATCTTTAATTATAACAAGTTACTTATGCATCTTGTAGGTTAGAGTTTCTTGAATTTGTAATGCTTTTCATAAATTTATTAATAGATCCATGATTCATGTATTCATTTTAGTTGATTGTATCTAAAGTTAAGGAGAATGACCATGAATTCATCTAGATCGGATCAACTAAAAATCAATTTTAACCTAATCATTTTAAATTGCCTCCAATGATACAAATTGATATAGAAGATAATTGATATCACTTGTAATTGTTGTCATGAGCTACTATGCTATGTTTAAACTCAAAATTCATACTAGATATTTGGATCTCTTATATGGTTGCTTGTACTAGCTATGATTGTGTGTGTGCATGTGTTACATTAGTCTTATCACTTATGTGATTTCCTGAGGCACACTTGTTATGATCCTAATGTATGGACTAATGTGTTATGTACACTTATGGTATGTGTGTAGGTGCTATGAAAGTTGAGGTGTAGTTCATCTTGGGTTTACCCAAGAATACTTGACTACTTTTGGACTCAATAATGGTGCTAAGTGGTTTTTTTAACCAACGTAGTATTATTACACTTGGTATTAGAGTCATGGTTTGTAGTTCAAGGCTAGTGGTGATCTATGTTTTACTACTTGTGATTTATGTGCTACTATGATTCATAAAAAGAAAATTAGAAAAGACAAAAATCTCGATAATGCTCCTCTATTAGCTACAACTCATGTTCTACTAGTTCGCTTATTATTGTTATAGATATAATTTATGGCTAGATCACTAAATTTTTTCTTATTTTTAATTTCTTATAGAATTCTTTTTAATCATCCTTCTATCTAAATAAGCTAATAAAAGCTTATATTAACTCTCTTTAAATCTTCTATTATATCATACTTTCCTTCTTCATAGAATTCCAATCTTTTAAACATTTTACAAAATGTGTCTTAATGAATTTTTTTCATTGTGAATTCTTTATCTTGACTTCTATTTTTCTTTAAAAGCTATTCTATTTTTAGTAGGCTTAGGAATTACATTAGGGGATCTGGATGTGGTTAGTTTTTCTTTAGCACTCTACAATCCATATCTGGACTCTTTATTATTATTGAAATCATTATTTGATGAATAGAGTAATTTTAATTCTTTAGAAATTTTATCATTTGATGATCTCTCCAAGTAATAAACCTTAGTATGAATTGATTCTTTGGATTCATTTTTAAACTTTGTTAAATTTGAATTAGCTAGGACTTCCTTTTCTTTAGTATCATTTAATGTTTTCTAAACATTAGCTTTTCTAGTTTGTTGAAATTTCATGTCTTCTTTAAGTTTTATCTTATTCTAAGATGTTTTTAATTTACTAATTTTATTAAACATTTCTTTTAGAAGTTTATTCTTGTTCATGTTCTCACTTTGTAATTCAATAGAACTACTTGTTAAAGGTAGTGTTTTAAGCTAAGTAAAATTTTGTATAGGAAGTAATCATCTTTGTGATTCTTTTACAACAAGTTATGTGTTATCTAGATCTAAGTTCAATTGTCTTTCTAAATTTATGGCTTCATTATAAAGATTAGCTAAGGTGTTAATGGTAGGTATTCTTCTTAACCAAATTAAGATTCTAGGATCAATACCATTTAAATAAGCATCTCTTAAAACCTTATTAATTGGTTAGAACTGATTTTGAAGTAAGCCACATACTCTCTAAAATTTAATATTAAATTCCTTAACTGACTCCTTATTTCCCTATTTCATTTGAGGTAATCCACTATATAGTTTAGGTTATTTAATTTGATCACTGAATTAGGCTATTAACAAAGCCTTCATATCATTCCAACTAGTAATGCTATTATTTGGTAGACTGGAATACCAAATTTGAGCCACATCTCTAAGAGTCATATCTCTAAGAGTAACTACGAAAAGCTTATAAGCTTGACCTTGACACTGAATGTTCATATGAAATAAGGTTAGTATGAATAAATGTAAGTATTCTTCTACTAAATAAGCCTTCTCAAGAATGTATGGCTTTGGTAAATACTTATAAATAGCTTTAGGAATATCATGATATGCATTAAACATAAAAGGTATAGGAAGCTAAAATGGATTCATAGGAAGAGGATTAGTTGTTATTTGTAAATTCTGAGTTCTACAAGATGATCTTGTTTTCAATCTAGGCTTCCTCTTGAAAGATTAATTCTTAATTAAAGGTGAGAACCTATTTCATCTTGTTCTTACCTTGCTATTTAAATTTCTAATTATAAACTTAGATTATTCTTTTGATGATGCTTTAGTCTTAAGTTTGAAAAAATTTGCTAGGCTTTTAAAATATTCTTATCTATGTAAAGATTTTCTCATGAGCTAAAATAAACTAATTAATCTAATCTAATTTGACCTTTTTCTAGTGCTAGGTAAATTTTTGGTGTAGGATCATGACCCTACTTTGAAGTAGTGTAGATAACGAGTTTTAGGTGGTTGTTGGTGTTTGGTTTCACCAAGCCATGGATACCCCCAAATAAGTTTGGCTAGTTTAAATAAGCTAATTATGGATAAATATATATTATTAATTTTATACTTCAAAGAAAGTATTATCTTGTGTATAACTATTACCTTCCTCTTTTAGCTATCTTTCACCATAATAATGAAAAATAATAGTTTTTTACTCATCTAACTCTAAATTCTACATAGCTAAGATAGTGAATGAAAAAGTTTTATAGAATATGTTATTCTTTCATTTTGAGCTATTTGTCAGTAAACTTCCCAAATTTTTTTTTGTAAAAGCTATACTAAATAGAGAAGGAATCTAAAATAGAAAAATCACTAATGAAGCTCAAAAATTTTAAGGTTTGAATACTTCCATTTTCCTCTTTTTGTATGATGTTGAACTTTTTGTGTTGCAGATGTCTCTGGGTTAGTGCTACTTTATTGAAGAAATGGAGAGAGATGATATTGTAGGCACAAGTTCTGAACAAACTCCCATTCCTTCATCTCCAATTCCTTCATCTAGATCATTTTGTGTGCCATTTATTCATGTAATTCCTATAAGGGATTCCTTACCATAGGCAACACTGACATTATTTTTTGGGTCTATTCTAGTAATTCCTTCTTTGTCTATCTCAAGTTCCCCCTATTTGATGGGATAGATAGCGGTGGCTATCGAAGAAGAACTCATGCTTCTTTGGCATCTTCGTCAATGAATTACTAGGAACAAACCCTACACTATTTGTGAGGATATCTACCACATATGAGAGTCCCAATCATGTGACTTCAAGGAAGTTTATGAATTAGTATAGGCTAGTGCTCCATCGTGTTTCCATCTAATTATTGAGGATGCTTTGGAAGTTGTCAAAGATTTGGAGCAACTCTTAGGAGAATTGGAGAGTGCCACATGTTTGGCTTACCATTTGTAGATCCATGAATGATTTCTTCAAATTGATAATGATTAGCCTCGGGTGAGTAGTTTTTTAATCTTCCCTTTTTCTTCTTTCTATTAAATTTTTTCTTCATCATCATAATTTTAATTTGGTTTTGTATAGAGGAAATAGATAGAATGGCAAAAATACATGGATGATTAATTGATTCAGATGAAGATGTTGGACACCCAACATAAGTGAAGGGAGGAATTAGCAGTTGCAGCAAAGAGTGTCACTAAGTGCATCAAGCAATTGTGTGATGGATTGGTGAGATGCAACATGGTGCTCAAAAAAAAGGATGCCACTGATGAAGAATGGGAAACACAATTGAAGATAGTCTTATATCTCCTCGACTTGTTCCATTGAAAAAATAATCACTATTGTGCTTCCTTATTCCATATCTTCCATATTCTTGTGTTCCACTTCTTCTTTTACATGTATTCTTCTTAGATGTAATTCTATTTTACCATAATAAAATAATTTTTTCTTCCACTTTGGCTTTGAATCGTGGTTTGATTTGATACCAAATGTAACATCTTGTTCTTGGATGTCATAAAAACATGATCTTTCATTGCTTAATTCATCTTATTCGTAAGTAACATAATGGAAATATCGTAAAATACTTTGATAAATGAATTACTAATACACGAAATAGGAAGAAAAAATGAAGTAAAATTTTATTAATAAGAAAGAGTACTGCAACATCCTCTAGGTTATCTTCTCATGCCACTTAAGCCTTAGAGGCAATCTAGCACTATCACCATGGTTAGGCTATCCAGTCGAAGGGGTGATCAGTCCCTTGTTTTCTTGCTTCACTTGGTGGTCATCACTTACCTTTCCAAGCTCTACAACTAGATTCTAGCACAACCTCTAAACCTGTCCTTAAATGGCATAGGTCAGACCCATTCCCAAGGGATACATGAATGATCATAACTCCCCATAATGAGGCACCCCTTTATTTGAAAGTTAATTACATTTTTTACAATAAATTTCCACCCTTAACAAGGGATGGGACTTTACAATTCGTATCTCTTCATTGAAAGTTTTGATGCATTTTAGTCAAAAAGAGAAGCTTGCACATTTTTACATTGGGTCCTTCGATGTTCTTCAGTGTATAGGAGAGATGCCATATCATGAGTTTGTCTCCATAGCTTTTAATCTTACAAGTTTTTTTTCATATATCCATGTTTTGAATTTATGTTTCAAATGATGAATATGTTCTTGACTATACCAACATATAATTTCAAGATAATATTTCATATGTGAACCATCCCATCAGAATCATGAATTAGATGGAGCAGTAGTTGTGTAGTAAGGTTCTTCCCATGATGAATGTCTTGTGGAGTAATCATGGTTCTTAAGAATTAACTTGGAATCTTGAGTCTAATATGTGACGATCCCATTTTGAGATCTTCTAGGATGAAGATTCTTAATGAGAAAGGATGTAACAACCTATGTTTTTGGATGTTAGATTAGTATATTTATCTATATACTTGTGCTTATTTATGATTTCATCATGGTATTATGCTTTAAATATTCTTGTTAGTTAGCTAAATTTCTATATTTATATTTAAATAACTTGCATTATTATTACTAAGTATATTTGGATATTATGTACTAACCTTGTGGATGAGCTTTTTAGATTTCATGGAGGCTATGGTACATGCATGACATGGACATGTGATGAAATGACTAATTTTTATGTGAGCATAGTATTTTAGTTTAATAATTAATTGAAATTACATGTGTTGTTTTCTTTTTATCATGATTTGGTTATGAGCTATTGATTTTGTGAAGGTTACATATGTTACATAAGTGTTAGAAGGTATTTTCTTTTATTATGATTTTAATTTTAGAAGTTTACTTAGTTTTTGTAGGTTAGTAGTTTTAGGAGATTTTCTACAAAAATAAACTACTCCATTTAAATAGCTACTTTGGCATTAGTTTTTCTAGATGTAGAAGCTTTACTAGATTGAAGGCTTGTAGCTGTATGTAAAGCTTTATTAGTTTGTGTGCATGAATGAGAGAGAGAGCATAGCTGAGTTTATGTGTTGCTAGTAGATATATGCTTCTATTCTTCTAAGTGAGTATCTTGGAACTTTTTTGTTATCTATTTTATTTCATAGGATTTTTGTACATATTCATCATGGGATGCATTTTATTTAATTTTTTTAGATCTAGTTAAATCAAGTTGGAATTTGACTATTGCTTTGCACTTGTGGACTTCCTAATTTGTGCATTCATTTTGCTATTTTTTTCTATGATTTCATGGGTTTCTATCAAGTTTACTAAAGAAGATTTTGTAAGAATAATCATATCAACTATTTTGAGAATTGAATATTATACTTTATAGGTGTATTGATATGCTATTATGTTTATCTTGCCATAGATTTGGATGGGTTTTGACCATTTTCTTAAATTTTAAATTATTGTAGTTTTATGAGTTATATCAAATATACCTAGGGGTTGGATCCTTATGTTTTATAATTAGTTTATTTATTAATTTTTTTCAATTTATGTATTTGGTCTTGATCTCTAAGTCATTTTCATAGTATTCCTAATGTTTCCTATTAATTTCCATTTGTTTAAAGGCCTTTTCATGTTGTTATTTATCTTTTTTCATATTTCATGTCAAAACCACTAGTCATAATGAGACTACCTACACTAATCATGGGTCATGGTTACATCATGGTGAGGTTGCAATATATCCTCAATCATTTTTTTAAAAAAATCTTACTCTTTGTTTCAAAAAAATCTATAACCCCACAAGTTCTAGTCAAGTTGTGGTTTACACCAGAATTTGTGGTAAAGCATTTTCTACTATTTTAACCATTCCAAAAAAATTTCATATACTATCTTATTAACTATAGGTCATGGCTAGATTTTGATTTATTTATCATGAGTCAAGGTAAGATTATGATCAGGTTATGATCAATTATTCTTATCGTAGTTTCAACCAGTGGCTTTTCCATGTAAAATATAAGTCATGGTCAAGTAATTATCTAGTCATGGTCAATTACAATGAGTTGTGGTTAGGTTATTATCTTTCAATTTTTTCATCTTTGATTTCATATTATCATTGGAATTTAGTTTAACATTTTTCATTTTGTTTAGACTTCATAAGAATTAATTTAATAAACCTTGACAATGTTGGCTTATTGGTTCCAATTTTGGGAGATGATTGTTGGAGCTTTTGATGTGATTAGACTTCTTATTTATTGGATGTGCTCCTTCATCATTAACATTTGGCTTTATCTTCTTTGAATACTAATATGAATGTTGTTTATTAAGACCTAGCATTGAGTTGTGCAACTAGTTAGAGATATGCTTCCTAAAGATGCTTAGTATTTTACTTCTGCTGAGATGCATCAGTATGGATATTACTACAAGTTTCATCTTGTAGAAGAGGATGATTCATCACTTATTAATCCTTTTCTCCAATGCTAATTAACCATAACTAAAGTTTCTACCTAGCAGTACTAGAAAGTATATGACCATAATTCATGGCTCAATTAGCCATGACTAGGTAGAAGAGGATGATTCATGGCATAAAGATTAGTACTAGGTAGTAGCTTTAGTACCATTAGGTTAGTTTAATACTAATAAGAAGTTCATGTAAATTATAGTTTTAAATTTGATTTGAAAAAATTGTAAAAGTACACATGATAATTGATGAAGCATTAATAATATAAGCTATGTCAATGCATGCTCATCGATGTATTCTATGATGCATTAACATAGGTACGTCAATGCTGATGTAGGAATTACCTATATAAATGCATAGATCCCTTGCATTTATGGTACCTGTCTATCATAGATTAGCAAAATCCTTGGAGTTTCTTCTCTCAAAAGCTAGAATATTTTTCCTCTAATTTTTCATAGTGTGGATCCAAGTGATTGTATGATATTTTATTTGAGTGCACCTATACCTAGTAAGATTTGCATGAGTAGTAATAAAATCAAGATTTCTTCTATCTGTTGTAGCACTTAGACCTGCTAAATTATACTTTTCAATAATTTACTTTACATGAATTTTAATTTCTTATTATTAGGAAACTAATTAATATTATCATTCATAAGGAATGTGAGTATGACCACTTCGAGCATAATATATTAACACTTGGTAATCCAAGCTGTGGGTTCTTGTTGCACCCATTAGTATACACTTGGTAACCAAATAGTTTTAATATACATTTAGGATGTGTATGATAAATGTGAACAGATACTCTATGTTAGGCTAGATAGCTAATGAAGTGGTTATTTAATTAGTTAATTTAAACATTAAATCATTATTCATTTCATCATTTAGCAAGTAAGAGAAAATAATAAAAGCATAAAAATAAATATCTTATGCCTCAAATACACTTAACCATTTGTACAAATTAACATAAGTGTGGATTGGAAAGACAATGAGTTACAACTACATAATTTACCATTTAGAAATATCAACCACTTAGGTAATTAAGTCCATGAAATTTGACTAGACCACATGTGAACACTTGTGATTCCTATGGATGGGCTTAGGTACTATCTGCTACTCATCATTGCCATTGTTACTTGGGAATGAGTTTAGATAAGTGTGCTAAGTATTATTAAATAATGAATCCATATAAAGTTGTTTTAAGAAAAATATAATGAGAAATCTCTCATAAAAAAATAATAATATTATTATATCAAGACATACTTTATTCAAATCACAAAAATGACTTGTTTTCATAGGGATGATTCATCACCTCATGTCGATAACTCCAACTAGTAACATGATAAGACCAAAAGGACTACTAATGAGAGACCTTAGTAGTTGAGAGTAGTCTATGCATATCCAAATCTATACTATATGGATTTCACCTTCATTTTCCATCACTATATTACCTCCTGATTGGTTTGTTCTCTTCATGCTCATGGTTAATCTTAGGAAGCTAAAAATTGAAGCACCTTTAGTGACTATAAGCCCATAGATGCCCAACTCAAAAAAGATCAATGCATGGAGACATCATGAAGCCTCCAAGATCAAGAGGATCCTAACATTGTTGTTTTTGCAATCATAAAAAGGATCTTGAATTCTTCTCAAGGCAATCTTAGCATACAAATTGCCCTCATTTTGTTGATGATGATACACTTTACCAGTGATTGCAATCAATCTTGGAGAACAACCAAGGTAAGGAAAGGACAGAGTACAAGACATAATGAATATCAAGGTAAAGATCTAATATTCATTCATCCAAAGAAAAAGAACAAGAAAAGGACCATAAAAGATGAACTAGTAGGCATTGCTCTCCTAGTCCTCCACGTTCATCATCCTTCTTATTACCAAACTCTAATAGGAGGAACTATGGCTAAGACTAAAGGATGAGTGATTAAGATTGAAATAGAGATTATCAAGAATTCCATTGTAATGACAAGAATAGAAAGCGTAGGTAAATACGAGAGGAAGAGGAGCATCAACAGGAATATAGGCATAGCAAATTAAATCATAGGAGACATGTCCATGATAGGGATCACCATGAATGTAATGACTATGATGAATAATTACTAGATCTAAAGAACATGCTCAATATTTTAGAAGCAATTAGAATTTCCACTAGGCATCAAAGGAATAGCAAAATTAAATAGCTTAATATGAACTATATTTCTAAATTTGAAGGAAAAAATAACATTAATTCTCAGAATCATTTACAGGCCTTCATTCATGCTTATGCCTTATAGAACATCAAGAACGAGTAGAAAAAGCTTAAACTATTCTCAAGTATATTCATCAAAGAAGCTAAAAGTTCGTACTAGTTCTTGAAGATGAAATCCATTTGCAAAAGAAGTACAATGCTAGAGTTCTTCAATGATAAGTATCAAACATACTCTAAAGTGTTCAACTTGACGAAACAAATCCAAGAATAAAAATAAGGCAATCATGAATCCTTGGATGTAGCCTTGGGCAAGTAATACTCTCTCTTAAACCAATGTCTAAACCATGGATTTTCTTAAAGGGAGTAGCTTCACCACATAGTAGATGGTCTCCTAAACAAAACTAAAGCAACTCTTGGGGTCTATGACCAAGGAAGGCTTTCTAAAATGAGAGTCCATTAGATTCAAAGGCTAATTGTTTAGGTGGCAAAGAAAGAAGGAAAGTTTAAAAAGTAAGAAAGTACAAAGGAATTGAATAGGGACCCTTACATTCACCAAAGGGAGATGCAGTTCTATGATTTAGAGAAGGAAACACTACTAGATGAAGTAATACAAAGGAAATCTTGCTAATTCAAAAATCTATTACTAAAATATTAACCAAGATGGATAAAATGTTAGACTACTTAGATGAAAAGTTCCAAATTTCTCTTAGGATTATGGACAAGAAAATAAAGTAGGGGAATAGTGATAAGGGTAGAAGAATTAGAAAAGATATAGGTAGGGATAATTATCAACAAAAAGGTAAGGCTATAGTAGTTAATGAGGTTACAGATTCAAAAATAGATGATGATAGATGTAACATTTGTTAATATGAACATCCCAAGGAATGTTGTCCTATAATGTCACATTTGCAAGAATATGGGATATACATGTTGAAGCAAAAATTGGAAAAAGGCAACTACCTAGGAGATTACCTAATCAAAAAAGATAATTATAGGTAGCAATTACATGTACCATAGTATTACATAAGTGGAGTATCACCTCAACCTCATGAATGATATCACTAATGGAAAAAGCCATAGTCATGGGGGATGCCATCACTGCGACAGTAATATCCTTGGTGGTAATTGAATCCATATGGATATTATGTCTAGTAACCTATATCTCCTTGTGGTTCTTCTATCCATACTCATTTCTCTCATCACTATTATTTCCTAGAATTTCATAGAACATCCACTCCATGAACCAAGTCTCTCTCTACTTATCATCCTTTGTATTCACCAAATTACCCTACACCCTCTAATACCACTCCCATGCCACCTATGTCACCTATGCAAGGTGAAATTCTATCATAGTCCTAATAAAGAAATAGAATGTAAGTAGTGAACTTATAGCCAAATGACCATTCGAGTGATCCTGAGCATAAGCCTTGGAAGAGGGCTTTTTCTAGACCAAATAGTCCACAAAAATCCTTGTTGAAAGATGTGGGTGCTAACCTTATGTTAAAAACTTCTAAAATTATCATTACATTGCATTAAAATCAAAAGGCAAAAATGTTCATACTATTATGTTGACTCATGTAGTAATATATTGAATCAAGGTAAGACACCTTCCTAGGAAATAATATGATCTTAGAAGTCCCCTAATCTTTTTATAGATTGTAGCAAATGATCCATGAAAGGCTCTACTAGATTCAAGTTCTATGGTGAACTTAATTTCTTAAGATAAGTATAAGGCTTGAAACCTACCTCCACTAAAGAAATGAAATATGAAATTGAAACTTATAGATTAATCAATCACTATTCCTTTGGGATTACTGACAGACATTATAATCACCATATGTGATTAGTTATATCCAAAATATTTCCTAGTAATGCATATGAATAATTATAAGGGAGACTTATTTATCATCATGGAAAGGGCTTGGCTTAGTACAATTGATGCCAAGATGAGGATTAGAGACCTTTCCTTGGATATCTCCATGAAAGATGAATTTGAAAAGCTAAAGAAGAAGCAAGTTACATGCAACATTAGAATAAGATTTTCTTGAGAAGAGAAAGTTGGTAATTATTAATGTTAATCTTACCTAAGAATAGGAAAAGAAGATGCTAAAAGTTATAAAAAAAATGTTCAATAGCCTTTTCCTAGTCATATTATGAGTTAACAAGGATAGATCCATGCATATGTCATCATTGAATCCATATTGACTCGACTATTAAGCCAAGGAAGTATCCTTATAGAAGATTGAATTCAAAGTTTAAGCAAGTTGTTAAAGAAGAAGTAGAACAACTTCTAAGGCAAGATTCATCTATCTTGTAGTAGGTAATAAGTGGTATATCCACTCATGATTGTACCAAAAAAGTAGAAAAATGAAGGATTTATATAGACTTTAGGCTATTGTACATGACAACAATCAAAGATCATTTTCTATTGTCATTTGTGGATTGACTACTTGATATAATTACAGGACATAATTACTATAGAGTTTTGGATGGTTATAGAGTTTGACTTTGTGACCTTTCCTTTTATTGTTGTTTTAGATGTAGCCTATCACATAAAAATATGAAATATAGAAAACCAAAATAGTAGCCATGGTCATACTATGTGATAAATCATAAAACTTATAATGTCTCCATATCTTGTCCTTCCAAAGATTGCCAAATCATGTTAGGATAAATTGAAAAGCTAGCTACAATAAGTAAAATTCAAAGGTATGATAGGAACTTGAGCCTTCTATATAATTTTATCAATCTTCATGGGTACGATGATGAAATAGTAAAAGGTTCAAAAATGGAGAGTGGTTGCTAGCTTGCTTTCCTAAATTCTCCATTAAGCCTATATGTCAATGGATTTTATCATGTTCCTTCATGAAACTATATAAAACAAAATTTCTTTTTCAAGATATGCATATTGCCCATGATATTCTTTGTGATTTTGGATGGATATCTTACATCCATGCTATTTAACAATTGGTAGAAGTCAAGAAAGAAGCTTTAGTTATGGGCTTGGAGTTGAAGGAACCAAGAGCTAAGATTCATACGTTACTCATGTTTATGTTCCATCAAAGAGGCATGTAGAGACCAAAGCCCTACCACATTCAAGTAGAGGAGCTAAATCATCACTAGTGTTCTTTATCTTGTGATATGTTATTTGAATATGTTGATTTGCAAAAGTGGAATTATAAGGTTGATGACACACCTTGGTGTGGGGGGCACAAAGGTCATAGGAAATTTTGAATTTTTTTTATTGGCATTTACTAAGTATTCAAATACAATGATATATTTAATTGTAGGCACAAGTGATTTTATCAAAGCTACCAGTGAGTTAGGCTAGCATTTTCTAGGAGTTGAATTTGATGTAGCAATTTTCCATTGTATATCAAGTTCTTATGTTTAAAAAAATAGTGTAAATGTCATTTGAAAAAAAATTGTGAGCTTTCAAATTCCTAAAAGATTTAGTCTTCATTGATGAATTTTTGAGAATTTATCAGAAGATAAAATTTAGGTGTTCAGAATCATTCTATAGAAATTGGTTCCTTCCACGGATATGATTATCATAGAAGTTTGTGGATGCTAGCTATGTCATGAACGATTTGGATATATAGCTCATGATGCATATTTTTTTTATAATTATGGGTATCAATGCTAACATGCAACTATATCTAGTGTTTTGAGCACCACAAGCTAAGTTTATTTGTAAAAGCTTCCTGATGCTAATTAACAAAGCCACATAGGTTCTACAGTGGACCATGTAGACTCACACCACAACCATCCTATGCCCTTGTTGTAGCCTCACCATTTTTCTCTCTCCCACCCCCATTGGCTACTACACATTCCTAAGGTAGGTCCATGACTCCCATAGTAGTGTTAGTCTTTGTTGTGCCATCGTCAAAACACTCATGGTGAAATTTACCAAAGCCCTTAGTGCTGCACATAGCACCAAATTCCACATATGCCTTGCCACTGCTTGTTGCATCATGGCTAGCTAGGCTATAGTGCTGGCATGTTGCATAGGCCTCCTAAGGCTACAAACAGCCACACAAAATTAAATTAATCAAGAAACTTTAAATTAAAAAAGCTACAACTTAAACTTGAATACACTATCTAGCTTGTGAAAAGCTTTTCATTAACTTGATTAGCCTTAAAACATAGCTTTCTATACTAAGATCTTTCATGCTAGGCCCACCTATGTAGGCTTCCTAGCTTATAAGCTAGTTGCCTAGCTTAAGAGCTAGCTTATAAAGTTTATGCAAGTTTCCTAGTGTATAATCTAGCCTATAAAGTTTAAAAGAATAAGAAGTTTAAGATAGATTCAAAAAAATAGCTTGTTCTACCCTAGGATTTTTATGCCAATCTTAATCAGGTCAAAAATAAAAATAAAACAAAGGGAATTCTTAATTTTTTATTTCCATATCCCTATGCTACATGTGAGGAAAGTGATGGGATAATTCGCTAAATACATTCAACCTGGACTTGAAACTAACAATGGCCTCTACATGCTAAGAAATAAGAATTTTTGGCTTTTTTAAATTGGTTTGACAATGAAAAACCATTAATTTAACAATTTATAGTTTGTTTTTCCCTAATTTTAATAATTTTATAGTCAATTTTTTTCTAATTTTCACAATTTAAAGTCTATTTTCTTAAATTTTTTTACTATTGATGGGTTGCAATATCGCATGGGCCGCGATATCGCGTATGTGATATCGCGGTCGTCGCGATATCGCATCCCTCCTGATATCGCATGGGTCGCGATATCACGCAAGCGATATCGCGGTGCACCGTCATATCTATAAATAAGAGATGGCTCTCCCTTGTTTCCCATCCTAGGCTTAGACCGTAGTGAAACTCTGGTAGATTGATCACTCCAGAGATAGAATATTTTCCATGTGCCCGCAGTAGGAGTCCTAAAGTGAATGGATCTTTATTCGAGAAAACATTGTACCTGAACACAAGTTTGTGTACGGCAATAAAGATGAGCTTCTTGGATAAACCTTGCAGTGCATGGAATAGGCTAATTAGGATTTATCTATTTTTATTTACTATTTTCCATTTAAATGATTTATTAGGAATTAAATCTTTCTCAAACCTTATTTCCCAGTTAAGTGCCTCAGTACGACCACTTCGAGCACGTGCATTACGCGTGGTGATCCCAGCAACGATTAGTGTTTGGTAACCATGGTTGCATTGGTTCAGGGTGTGAACGGTAAGTGGGAACAGATGCTGATGCTAGGTTAATTTAGACTTAGTTCATTAGTTAAAGTTAGTCAATTAGT
>MNCI01030123.1:621380-637212 GCA_015680685.1 Gnetum montanum | reverse complement strand
AGAACATAAGAGATCATTCACATCGTTGGGAGCTTAAACAAACCTTAGGGTTAATTAAATAAGAAAAAATTATAACAGTTAATTAGCACACTGAATAGTAACAATGTCTTCTTCTCACAAGAGCATTACACCACCTAGAGATAATACTAGAGACAATCGACAATCTAAAACGCATAACCTAAATCCACCAGTTCCTCAACAATATAGGGTGGTATATACTAATCTCAATGAGTATATACCTAACTTTACTTTTATCCTTCATTAGGATGAACTGCGCTGGAGAGATATGCAAGGTAACATAGTGTTACCTCCGGATCATGCAGTCCCCAACATGCTCCTCCGTGCTTTGGCACAGATCGGCATGACTTAGCTTTATGCTGAATACGTTGCGGTTGATTTTGACACAAGGGATTATCATGCCATAGAAGCACAATGTATGAGGGACTCAAGGCAGGAGAGCCAACATACACTGTTGAAGGGCAAAGAGGTCCCACATGTCCTAAGTGAAATCGAAGATGGTAAACCACTCATAACGGGTTCTCTATCGAAAGATGTTTCCCCTCCTAATGAAAGTGAGGAGGTGGGGTATCAGAACCTATGATCCATGATACACAACCCTGGTTCTGATCCCCATGAACACCAACTGTTCACTGAGGGAACAACAACACATGACAAGGATGGACACTCAGATCATCATCATGATCAGGGCCGAAGCCACAGAAGAGAAGGTAGGAAACATTGTCATGGCGATGGTTCTCCTTCTTCTTTCCCTTCTTCACATCATTCACCCTCTCCTTCCATCTCTGGGCACAGCCACCAAGAACATAATGGTGAGGATAGAGGTAGAAAAAACAAGAGACCTCGATGAGAGAGTTGAGAGAGACGACAAGGGCATGAACGAAGGAAAAGTAGGGAACAACGTAGACATCATAGATGTCATGAAAGAGATGATCATGATGAGCCCCTACTTGCCACCTGAAGCATGTTGAATATAATGGAGGTAGTGAGAATACCAACAAGGCATTTAAAAAATAGTTAGATCAAGCGCTTAGACATGAACAATATCCCATGCTTCGAAGGGGGATACAACGCTGTTTCACAACATCATTTACAGGCATTCCATGATGCCTGCATCTTGCAAAATATAGAGAATGAGTGGAAAAAACTAAATTTATTGCCCAGGATACTCATCAAGGAAGCAGAGAGTTAGTACCAGTCCTTAGAGCTGGAAACCATTAGGAGGTGGAGTACAATGTTAGAACTCTTCAACGATAAATACCAAACGTACTCCAGAGTGTCTAAATTGCGTAAGTAGATCTAAGGATGGAAGCAAGGTACTCATGAACTCTTGGATGCTACCATGGGCTACTACTACACATTGTTACATCGTTGCTTGGGCCATGGTTATGCACAATGGGACCAACTTCGCCACATCGTAGATGGGCTAAGACATGAGACTAAGAGAACCCTTAGGACTTATGCCCAAGGGAGATTATCAGAACTTAGAGCCCATGAGATACATCTCTTGTTGGAGCAAGTATCCAAAGAAGAAGGGGAACTATGAAAATGGAAAAGTACAGAAGAATTTAACCGTGATCCTTCCCTTCGGAAGAAGGGAGTGAAATTTTGCGATGAAGAGGATGAGTCACCACTCGAAGAGTTGGTGAATAGAAAAACCTTGCCGATTCAAAAGCTAACAATAGAAGTATCGGCTAAGGTGGATCAATTGTGGGATTCCTTAGACTCCAGACTTGAAAATATCTTGAAAATTGTAGAGGAGTCTAAGGTGGAACAAAGTAGTGACAAAGATAAGAAAAAGAGGCGAGATTCAGGCCCTGCACATAACAAGGGTAAGGGGAAAATAACTATCTCCGATGAGGTTTTGGACTCAGACACAAACGATGATGGTGGATGTGAGATCTACCAATATGACCATCCTAAGGGATGTTCAATCATCTCACATCTACAAGAGTCTGGGGTGTATGCACTTAACCTGAGACTCAACAAACAGCAGACACCCCAAAGGTTACCTTATCCTCAAGGTACCCCAAGGCAGTTCCACCAACCATTAACGTACTATCTAAGTGGAACTCCATCACAACCCATTAGATAACATCAGTAGTGGCAATACCCATAGTCATGGGGGATGCTACCTTTGAAACAACAGTATCCTTACCAACAACCTGATCCTTATGGCTATTATGTGTAGTAGCTGGTTTCTCCAAGTGACTCTATGGGTCACACAACTCCTCAACATCACTACCAAGTTTGGGAGTACTTTAGGAGGACTCTTTCTCCTTTGGGAGCTACCCCACATACCTACCATCCTCCTAATCCGTCCGCACCTCTTCCACCGGTAGTTCCCATAACACCTCCTTCTCCAACAATGCAAGGGAACCAACAATGCATACCTAGGGATTCGTGATCTTTCCTTGGAGATATATAAGGTAAATATTTATGGAAAGATCAAGAAGAAGAAAGTTCCATGCATCACATACAATGATTCATCGGGTGATGACATGGAGGAATGCTCGGCATCTCTTCCATGTAACTGGTGTGCCCAAGAAACACAAATACAAAGGTGCATGTATGTAGCAACCACACAAGTAGTAGACACCCCGTGGTTGACAGCTACTAGAAAGAGCAAACCAACATGCATGGAACAAGCTGAGGGAATAAAAAATGCCAACAATGAAGGCATAGATACCTTGGAATATGAGTGTCGCCAACTTCCACCCCTTAGTCTAAGAACATCAATCGGGAGAAGTTGGACACTTTTGAAAAATTCAAATAGGTGTTCATTATTTCGGATCTCTCCCTTTCCATTCAGTCATGGGGGAGATGGCCACCTATGCTAATCATTGGAGGCCCTTAGTTCTTTTTAGTTTTTGTTTTACACATTTTTGTTTCACACATTTTTTTACATGTTTTTGTCTTACACATTTTTTTTGCACATTTTTTTACAAGTTTTTATCTTACACATTTTTTTTACCAATTTCTTTAACTTTTCTTGTTTTTGTTTTACAAATTTCTTTAACTTTTCTTATTTTTGTTTTACAAATTTCTTTAACTTTTCTTGTTTTTGTTTTACAAATTTATTTAACTCTTCTTGTTTTTGTTTTCAACATCATTATACTTTTTCCATTTCTTTGTGTGTGTGTTTGTGTGTGTTTTATCCACCCTGTAAGTTTTTCACCTAATAAGTATTCTTCCCGATGGTATGAACTGTTTTTCATTGATTGCTAATGTTTGGTTTTTACCTTTAAGTCATGATGTTGATACTAAGGTATGCTTCTTTTGATATGGCAGGCAATGAGTCCACTTCATCCATCCATCCACAAGTTCTATGGTCTCTCTTGGCTTGGAAATATACAGTCCCTTTCTAATAAGAACTCTAATGAATCAGTGACTAAGCATCTCTCAAAATAAGGAAGGACTCAAGGATTGAAAAGGGTGTGAATCTAAGGGAACTTGATGCTTTTGTGTTGGCCATTCTCTTGGGTGCTTGGATGTTTTCTTCTCGATTTTTCTTACCGTTTCGATGTCACCCAATTATCAGAAGCTAAGAAAATAAAAATAACAAGTCTTTGCATGGTGTGGTTCTCACGCATAAACACATAAAAACAAAAAAAAAAGAGAAGAAAAAGAAAAAAAGAAGAAAAAAAAAAGAAAAGCAAAAGAAAAAAAAGTGAGAATTCAAAGCACACCCGTTAGATGAAATAATCACTTAGGCTACAAGCACTGGTTATGGAACTAAAACGTTCCCTCTAACTAAGGCCCTTCTCGCTTCCCATTCTCTCCTCATTCGTTTCATTGGAATGGTGGTGGCTCTTGGGGGAAGCATTCTTGTTATTCAAGAGGATGGATTAGCTAAATGCATTGATCTGAAGTCACTGGACGTGGTTGGTTTGAGGTCGGAGTTGGAATGAGATTTTCCAAGTCACATTAATCATGAAATACACAAGGGGCTGTACACCATCTTGTTCTTGGGATTCCATTCCATTCTCTTCTCTCCACCCTTCTCTCCATTGTTCACCTGATTGCCAATTTTATCATTTGTGTATATCCTGGTGGATGCATTGTTTTCTTTTTGGTAAATTCTTGCAGTTAAGACTTTAACTCTTGTTCCAAATGACATTCCCAGAGCCTACGAACTCTTTGAATGTGGGTTTGTCAGGGCATTAAGGGCATGAGCCTACTTTGGGGAGGATCCACTGACATTCCTATTTGGAGCACTAGTTAAATTCTTTTCCTTAACATTTTTGCAATCCATTTTATTTTGTTCATTTCCATCTTGGCATCCATTTCATCAATGTCATAGTTGTCCCCTTTTATCTACCTTTCTTACTCTTTTTCTTTCTCCATTCTAATGCTACTGGAGGTTCGTGATTATTCATGGGGGTACGAGACCCAATTTTTTCAATTTTCTCCTAACCCCTACACCTTCGGTAGTCATCAATATTATATCTCTAGACTCGCAATTAGCCATACCACAACCCAGCCAATGGACCTTTTCACCGAAGCAAGGTATCAATTGCATTGAAATTTATTCACCCTTGCTAATATAAGAGTGTGTTGTGTGTGCAGATGGTAATCATACAACAACAGATTGGATCTGGAGGGAACACTTGGAATGGAGCAATGCCGAAATAGCTATGCAAGGAGCAAGATCAATGGCACACTTATGAATGGACAACGAAAGGTGTAATCTTGGTGTTGGCAGCAGTGACACTTCTTTCTCTTTCTCTTTCTCTTTCTTAGCTGCCAAATGAGGCCTGATGTCAATGTAATAAGGTATTCACCTTTGTTGTCATGAACACTAGTTTTGTTGTGTCTTGTAATGATGATCCATTCACATGTCATTCCATTAGTTCCATTTGAGTCAATAATCCCATACCTTCCCGATATTATTGTAAGGAACTCGAGGATAAATTTTCATTTAGTCATGGGGGTATGATGGGATGCGATATCGCATGGGCCACGATATCGCGTATGTGATATCGTGGCCGTCGCTATATCGCATCCCTCGTGATATCGTGTTGTCCCCCGTGATATCGCGTACATGATATTGTGGTGTGCTATCATATATATAAATAAGAGGTAGCTCTCCCTTGTTTCCCATCTTAGGCGTAGACCATAGTGAAACTTTGGCAGATTTATCACTCCAGAGATAGAATATTTTCCATGTGCCCACAGTAGGAGTCCTAAAGTGAACGGGTCTTTATTTGAGCAAACATTGTACTTGAACACAAGTTTGTGTATGGCAATAAAGAAGAGCTTCTTGGATAAACCTTTCAGTGCATGGAATAGGCTAATTAGGATTTATTTATTATTATTTACTATTTTCCATTTAAATGCTTTATTAGGAATTAAATCTTTCTCAACCCTTCTCTCCTTGTTAAGTGCCTCAGTACGACCGCTTCAAGCATGTGCGTTATGCGTGGTGATCCCATCAACGATTAGTGTTTGGTAACCATGGTTGCATTGGTTTAGGGTGTGAATGGTAAGTGGGAACAGATGCTGATGCTAGGTTAATTTAGACTTAGTTAATTAGTTAGAGTTAGTCAATTAGTCTCTCAACCCTTCACCTCAATAGCATAGGAGATAAAACAAAAAAAAAACTATAAAAATCATATACCTCAGACTTACTTAACCATACACCATGAAAAATACAGGCAAGTCTAGGAAGACAATGAATAATTAACCTTAAGTGTTCCATGAGGCGTGTAGGCACTTAGTTTGCAGAGTTTGACCGAATTGCATGTGTTACGCTCGTATTCGTATGGTTGAGTGTAGGGGTACCTCGCCACTCATCAACTATTCTAACTATAAAATAACTAAAAGTATCAAATTTAATTAATTAATACTATTTTGTCCTTATTTACTATATTTTTATTTTTTTAAACCTTGTTTTACCTTATTTTACCTTGTTTTGATCATGTTTTAACCTTTTCTAGCCATATTTCACCTTATTATGACCTTGTTTTGGGTCTTATTTAGTGTGAGGTTGCTATGCTTCAACCTTATTTTACATTATTTTAACATTTTTTAGCAATTGTACCATGTAGATGCAACTTGATGTGCTCACATTGTTATGGAGGATTGAGCTAATGAGATGTGGAAGCAATTTGACTAGCCATTAGAGCCAAAGTAAACCCCTCTTGTGATGTTGTTAGACCAAGTTAATCCTTAAAACGTAAAGCTTGTGAGCCCTTTTGATAGCATAGTCTTGATGCATTGAAATGGCCTAATTACCATTAACCTTAAAGCCTAAAATATCATAGAGGGTCCTTGGTCAAAATCATTCATTATGAACTATAGCATTAATGAGAAAACACCGAAACAAAGTTCCTCACTTGAACCCTAGCTTGCCCAAAACATCATCTACAAGCAAACACTAAAACCTCCACATGATCCTTTATACATCTAACATAGTTTTGCTTGTGGCCTTTTTTTATCTTGATCAACAAGTTTGAACAAATGACTGATGTTGAAAAATTTTGTAGCCTACAAAAATCAAGCTTGCATGATCTCTTATCTTTCATTTTAGCATGTTCAAGACTACAAAATTTATTCAAATCTTTAAAATAAATTACAAATCTCTCTTGTTTTTGCTAATTTTAAACAATTATAGCTTGAATTTGCTTGTTGACTTATATGGCCATATGCAAATTCCTATGATCACATGTACTCTTTGACTCATTTTATTATCTTCTTGGAGTTGTGTTTGTAGGATGAAGCCTAAAGTCATCATAAAGGTATGACTCATCTTAGCGGTGAGTTACCACATGGCCTCGATGTATGAGATTTAGTTAGCTTGTTGATCTTGCCAACAGTGCTTACCTCACATCACTTCCATTATCCCTAGTACATAGCCACTCTCAATAAGTAAATTATAGCCCTTCATACCCTGTTAACACTAAAAACCTATGTTTGAAATTCATACACCATGGCCTTGTGACATCTTCTCTAGCAAGGTTCATGCTCAAGTTTGCTAAATGTAGCATATCTCATTTAGCAAGAAAGCAAAAAACTAGTTCATTTAATGTAACACATCTCATTCGATAAGGAGCCAAAAATTTAATTATTGAATGTAATACATCTCATTTAGTGAGAAAGAAAAGTTTAGTCTTGGCAACAAAACCCAATGAAGGTTTTACTTCCCAAAAAAGAGAGAGAAAGAGTCAAATGGCCAATGAAGCCTTATTACAAAGTGTCAATTTCTTCTTGCATTATCAAGTAACCAACACTCTATAGCATGAAGACTTCTTCATTTAGCAAGCATGTCACTACCCTTTCAATAGCCATGATGTTAACATTTGGAATTCCTTGTTAGCCCCCCAATAATCAATATAGCCTTCATCTCATCCTAAGCTCTTAACATCCTATTGTGACCTTATCTCATTCTTGGCATGGTTCGATAGCTACAAAATCACATGTGGAAGGGAATCATTGGTAATGCATTCATGGTGGTGTTTCACATTCTTTTTTGATGTCTCTCAATTGAATCCTCAAAACATCAACAAAGAGGGGCAAATGAAACACCTCAAGGAAAATTTGCAAAATTTACATGATAAGCCTTAATAGACAAATTTGTAATGTAATTGATGAAAATTATAAGGTAGAAATAATTACTTATTTTCCAATTAAAAACCCCATTTGATAGCCTTATTTTAGCTAATGTTCTAGCAATATTTAATGTGTAAAATAAAATTTGTAGCATATAAGCTGTAAATGTCATTTAAAGTAGCTTATAAGTTGTAAATGTCATTCAAGCTAGCTTATAAGCTATACTTGTCATTCAAGCTAGCTTATAAGCTGTGAATGTTACTTAAGCTAGCTTATAAGCTATAAATTTCATTTAAGCTAGCTTATAAGCTATAAATGTCATTTAAGCAAGCTAATAAGCTATAAATCCCCTTTAAGCTAAACTATAGGAGGTGTGAAATGTAAATACCCTACATAGGTAGCAAAAGTCTCTTACACTAGTGCCTCTTATGTTGGAATTTTGGCGAGTGAAAACATTAAATATGCTAGAATTTTTAGCCTAAAAGCCAAATAAACTAGCTTATAAGGTACATATTTCCATTACACACAACTTGCAATGCTCCTATGAATGTATGAAATTATAATTGATGTAGATCGTGACCTATTTAAGCAATACTTGTAGCCAATTTTAGGACTTTAGGTAGATCAAACTTCCCATAGTAGAAATAGCAAAGTAGAGTCATAGATTTCATAGCCTTTCAACACCACTTTCAATGCAAACTTGTTTTGTAGTTTAACAATAGCAGCATGTATCCCATGGATGGATAAGGTGACCAATGTAGATTAAGCACAACACACAACCTACCATTGACACCATTGACACTATATTCTAAAAATACTTTATATTCTTTGACCTCTATATCAAAATTTTTTCTCATAATTAATACAAAGTTGGTAGCTCTTATTTCACCTATATTCAATGTTTATTTACTATGTTCTTATGATCTTTTTTCATGTCCTACACATTATAGTTTTCAATTTCTTATTTTTGTTAAATAAGCTTGTTATAGATTTTTAAGTCTCTACATAATTTGCTAGATCATTTAGGGTGATCTGAATTCTTTTTTTAGGCCCATAGGATGCAAGGTTAAACTATTTTTTGCTAGGATTTTCAATTTTCCAAAACCAAAATTTCCAAGCCTTATATCTAGGTTATCTTCTGTGGCTATGATAAAATCCTTAGTGATCTCACATAAGTGATCATGCCTCTTATGAGAATTCTTAGATAGTTTCTTGTATTGGATATAGTCATTTTTAAGTAATTAATCAATGAGCTTTGATGATTTCATAGGTAGTTTGTAGTACTTAGACCTATCTTTCCATTTGAAATTAGGCTTTGGAGAATTATACATAGAGGTGCAAGATGTTGATGACTAAGGAGCTATGGTAGGGACCTTAGGTTATGTCATTTTTGGACCCTATGTTGTTTTAGATTCTTTGGCCACTATGGCCATGGCTACATGTGCTTGTTTACCCTTGTCACTATCCCATTTCATGTATTGGTTCTTGTAGGTTACATAGGTAGGATCATTACTAGCTTCTATTTCTTCTTCTATGTTCTTGACTTGGGAGAAGGCTTGGCTGAGGGACCAAGGATCCAAATAATAAAGTTTAAACTTGATAAAATCAATAACCACCCCCTTGAAAATGGCCAAAAGGTGTGTTTCAAAGATGGATTTAGGTATTTCACTAAGTGTAGTATTCCATCTTTATATGAACTTTTGAAGAGGTTCAAAAGGCTCCTATCTCACTTTCATAAGTTGGTCAAGCATTTTTTAGGATTTGAAGTTGTACTTGAAGCAATTAACAAATTGGTTTATTAATTCATCCAAAGAGAAAATAGATCCTCTAGGTAATTCTAAATGGTAGTCAAGAGCTTTTTCGATTATGGACATGGAAAAGACACACAACACAGTGTGTGACCAAGCCTAAGGTAGTAGGCACTTAAAGTGAAAGGTAATTAGATGGGCCTTGGGGTCACTTTCACCATTGTATTTGGGGAAGTGAGCAATTGGGATGCCTATAGGGAGAGTTATTTGTAGGACATTAGGGCTTATAGGGTTGTCTTGGTAAAATTCCATGACCTTTATTGTCTAGTTAGTGCTTGTCTTAAGCTTTTTTAGTTTATTGGTAAGGTTCTAGAACAATAGAAAAGCTTAATCTAGGCTCTAAGGCATGCCTATAGGCTATACTAGTTGTATCATTGGTGAAATAGGTGGTTGAATTGCTTGAGATCTTACAATGGGTAACAACATGGATTGAATAGGTCATGTAGCTACTACTACTAGGAGGTTGAATAACAAGAAGACTGTTTTTGCAACGATTTTCAAGATAAAGGAAACAAAGAGGGCATAAGAAGTCAGGTGTACCTAAGGATTTGAAGAAGGACATGATGAGATGAAAAATGGGAAAGGCATGAAAGGAACACTATGTAGTAGCTATGTGGAATAAGGTTGGATCATAAATGGGAGAGACATAAACAAGGAGGATACTTGGTAAACCGATTGGAGAGTTTGATGTAAGGAGGTGGTATGCATTACCTATGTAGAATATAAAGGGTTAATCATAAAATTAATATTAAATGGTTATAAGGCTTCCTCCACTTGTGCATCCTCTTCTTAATAACCTCCAAATTCCTCCTAATCATCTCAATTGTTCTCTAGGTTAGAATTCTTTCTTACTATAATTTCCTCATCATCATGTATGGGAAGTGAATATAGAGGAATTTAGAGGTTATTATGAAGCTTCAAAGAGCACTATTCTATTGTATGGGAAGTGAATATATTCTTTTCCATTTTTTGATAATTTTGACCCTGTGCTTGGAGTCTAAATCCATGAACAAGATGCAAAGGCCAAATTAGATCTTTACATAGATAAAGTTATAGTACTCTTGGATAAGAGTGGCATGTACTGAATCATGTCCTAAACATTTAAGAAACTATCTCTATTCCATCATAGTTGGGTCCTTAGGATCATAGATGTAGTAGATTGTTGGTTAGCGATCATGATAACAATGTTGTATAGTAAGATGGTTGAAACAAAAGGCATAAAACTTAGCGAACCAATTAATTAGTTAAGTTGATAAATGCTTTTGAGGTTTCTAATGTATCAAATAAGCTACAAGTATGCAATGTGTAAGGCTACCGCATGTGAGATTGTAGCTTATAAGACTCATAGCGTGTGGAACTTACAACATGTAAGAGTTGCAATGTGTAAAGCTATAGCATGTGGAGCTATAGCATATTAAACTATAGTGTGTGAGATCTCATAGCATGTGAAGCTCATGACATGTGAAACTACAACAAAAGGAAAAAATTAAATTGCAATTATGCCATAAACCAATATTTTTTTTCTAGCATATGAAGTAGATAAAAATTAGAACAAGCTTTAGCATATGGGAGAAATAGTGGAAAACTGAAAATTTTAAATATAGGAAATGAGAAAATAATGTGCACTACAATTGAAAAAACAAAATTTTTTTAAAATGTAAATGCAAGAAACAAGAGCAAATCTACATACAACAACTCCAAATACAATAATAAAAACTTTTTGTAAATGAAACTAGCCACAATGTCACATGTTGTGGTTTTGAAAAATCCAAAACAATTTTTGTTTTCTTAAATATGCTCACATTAGAAATAGGCAGCTAATTTTTTGTAAATAGGTTTTTGGATGAGAACTTAGGTGAATGTTCAAAACCTCCTTCTAGTGATAGAAACTATAATGGCTGAAAAATTAGGTGTTGAAAAATCAAAATCTTAATGCAAAATAGTTTAACTCTAAGATCCATAGGCCTTAGAAGGATATTAAGCACCTTAAATGATTTGGCCAATTACTTTAGGACTTAGAAGATCTATTATTGAATGATAAAAACAAAAATATATAAATGTAAAAAATATCTAACATTGATACTAGAACAAAGAAAGAGAAAAATAATATGAATAAGAAAAAAACTACAAACTTTATATTAAATATTGTAAACAATAGTTTTAAAATAGGTTTTGAGTTGTAGAGATTAGGGCTAGAATACATAATATCTTTGATGTATGATGTAAGATGCAGGGTGTGTTTTGCACTAGATCTACACCCATCTCATAATCAATCTACACTACAGTAAATGCTGCTACCATGTCTATTACTCCAATGATCTACACTGAAAAGACTATGTAAACATTTCCAAAAATGTCTACTCTATTACTAAAAAGGCTCTATCACTATCAAGTGATATCTTTGCAAAATTTTGTAAAATATTTCTTCCCAAAAGATCCAAAAAATGATGCTCGATATAGTATAAAGAGGTCTCAGATTTGCTATGTTGCCATTCATTTAATTTCATACACTCATTGGAGCATTACATGGTGTTTTGGGTCAGAAGTACAACATATTAATCAACAACCCAAGTGCCACACACTACCTCACATGCTACCATAGCATGTAGTTCTGGAATATGCAACATGTGAAGCATGAGGTCATTTTTTTTGCAATGTATAAAGCATTTCAACCTTCACATGTTGGCATAAATGGAATTCATACCGTGTGGGCTAAAAATTTCATTTTTATGCAATAAAAATGACCCACAAGTTTTTCAAAACAAGGTCATAAGGTAGAATTTTTTATGGGAAAATAAGGCAATTGTTTCTTCTCTTTGGATCCCCACCAAAATTACAATTAAAATCTTTCCTACTAGGCTTTTGTTTGCACAACATGGATTTTCTTGAGGTATTTTGCTAGTGGCTGTAGTATAGGTAGCATTTAAATTTTAATACTTATGTATAGTTTACATGATGTACATATTTTATGTGTGTTTGTATTAGACTGGTAGACTTGATGGTTTACATATTGTACAAGCTTGGTAGACTATGATGATATGTACTATTATTATATATATAATGATGTTGATTGCTATGTGTGTTATATGATTTTTCTTTTAGTGAGATATTTATGATCAGATTTATGCCTTCATGTTATGTTTATTTGATCTACCATATGCTTGATATATGATATCTTTGATGTTTCAATGGATTTTGATTGTCACCTAAGCTTGTCCTAGGTTGGATACATTGAGTATTATAATGAATGGGTAGCATGAATTTTGAATGGACATAATATGAGTATCATCTAACATCAAAAACATCAACAGAAGCAATTAGTTATCATTCCAAACATGTATAAGCATGTTCAATCCCAAATTGGTTTATTTTTTAAATAAGCATTCTTGTCAAATTCATGCATTTCACTCAATTTTATTTTATAGCTAATTGTTTGTTTGGTGTTTAGTTAACATTTATTTTAGTTTATTATATTATAGGTTATAGTTGATAATTATAATATGATTATAATTATATATGTGTGTGTGAACTATATAAAGATATTATAAAGACATTATAAATTATATAAACATTAAATATTAGAATTAGGACAATAATAATAGGATCAACAGCACTCTGCTGACGTGGCTGAGAAGATCATCATTTGCGAGATTGGCAAGATCGTTGATAATGAGAAAGATGTTATTCTCTGAGCCATCATTGTGGCAAGGATGGTGCTCATTAACAAGACTATTGTTTTACTTTGGTTCTTTGTATACTATTGTTTTATTTTTGCTTTTGTTTCTACCTTATTTTTAACTTTTGTTATTCCTCTTTTTCATTTTTGTTGATTTATCTTCCTATTTTTCTTTTGCATGGTCATCTCTTCTGATTAATGGTGCTTTTGTACATGGGTTTTCTTTATGTTTCCCATCATGTCTTTCATAGGTGTCAATAGTCGAGATCTCTACTATGATGGCCAATGATGGGTACTAACACTTCTTCACCCATTGTCTTTGATACCCTTTTAGTCATCTAGATATATAAAACCTAGGGAAATTCTTGCTTTTGGTATATCCTTTGACCATGTTTCTTTTTAATAATTTGTATTTGCTAATTAACCTAGGTATGACCCATACCTTAGTTTAATTAGGGGGGATGACCAATTAATAAGGGATATGATAGGATGGTATAACCAACTTGGAAGTTGAGCCAAGATCAAGTTAGGTAATGAGTTAGATATAAGTAATGAATCTCGAATCCTTAAGTCATAGGAAAGGTTTAAACCTTAAGTTTATAAGACATTCTTACACCTAACAAAGCAGACCTTGTGAGGTGATGTTAAGCCTAATCAATCCTAGGTAGGGCCTTCCTAATTGAGTTATATGTGGACTCATATCCAAGAATAAGAATTTATTTTCAAAAGAGGAATAGGGACATGTACTTAATTAGCAAATAAATATTTGGACATTTGGAAAATGGGTAAATTAATTTTTGTTTTGTTATGATCTTTTTCTTGTAAAATATCTACATGTTTTAAAAATGTATAGCCTAAAAGAATATCTTGAAATAGTAGCAGCATAATTTTATTTTGTTTACAATTACATGTCTATTAATGTTTTATTTATTTATTTATTTTTCACCTTTATGGCTAGGCATTGGCCAAAGGCTAGTCCAAGGGTATCTTAAATCCCAAATTGGTTTATTTTTAAATAAACATTCTTGTCAAATTCATGCATTACATTTGATTTTATTTTATAGCTAATTTTTTGTTTGGTGTTTAGGTAATGTTTATTTTAGTTTATTATATTATAGGTTATATTTGATAATTATAATATGATTATAATTATATATGTGTGTGTGTGAACTATATAAAGATATTATAAAGACATTATAAATTATATTAACCTTAAATATTAGAATTAGGACAATAATAATAGGGTCAATAGTGCTCTGCTAATGCAACTAAGAAGATCTTCATTTGCAAGATCGCTGAGATTTCCAATGACGAGAAAGAAATTATTCTCCAAGCCATTGGCATAGCAGGGATAGTGCTTATTGATGAGCTAGATCTCAGCAAGTACATAGACCCAAAGGTGCACATGTTGTCAGCACTGAACTTGGTATACTTGGATGGTAAATGTGTCTAAAGCTATGCAAATACAGTTGGCTGGAAGGTGATGAATGAGATCTAATCCATCAACACAAAGATGGGCATGAAGCTGGCACCAATGTTGGGTCTATTCTACTTGCGAGGGCCCAACAGCATCACATAAGAAGTGCTGAAGCTAGACATAGATGTGGCCATGGATCTGGGACTAGTCTACGACATGGGTGCAAACAAGTACTTGGCATTTCTATGTAGTTTGAATTACATGGTGGCATAGCTTAGCACCATGGCAAGGTAGAACCAAAGCTACAAGAACGTGAATCGTGGTGGTGATACATTGCCAAAAGATTAGAATTAGCCATCCTTCTCGATGATGTTTCTAAATCGAAGTGTCAGATCCATGAGTTTGAAATACTAGTGGATGTGGTGAAGGTAGTGTTAGAGTATGTGGTGGTGGTTTCAATGACAATAGGAGTGAATGTTATGGTGGTGCTGAGTTGGTTGAGGTTTGAGGGTGTAAGTGAGAAGAAGAGTTACGTGATAACATTCATAGTGATGAGGCCATCGAGTGTGAACGTCCTCAGTGCTTTGTGGTGGAGAGATAGTGTGCATGTGGTTCATAGTCCTATCAATGCTCAATGCGGACACCCCTACTAGAGAAGTTGCTAGAGTGGTGGCCATGAAAACCAATGCATGGTACCAGTAAATTTCATCTTGAAAGGCTTTGTTGGAATTCCAACTAATTAAGTTGATCATTAAAATTGCAAAAGCCTTAAACATGATTTTATTAAAACATACTAAATATTGCCACATGCCTTCTTTGCTGCTTCTTCTGAAGATTCCATGAGCTTGACCAAGACATCAAGGATGTCAAACTTAGAAGATGCACAAAAAATAATGGATTGGTATCAGATTCATCCATATCAATCTATTATGAAAATAATTATTTTTAAACATTTTTTTAGTATAAATAAGACATTCCACATTGTATTTCAATGGAGAATAGGAAGAAGTGGAATCAATACCCAAGTAAAACCCACATCAAGTTGAAGTTAATTTTCCTTTAGAATTATTGAGAGAGGATTTTTTGAGCCTTGTGGTGACTATTAGAGTCCATTGTAGAGCTATCAAGGTTGGTGCATTATGAAGACAACAAGGTAGAACTACAAATAAGGCAAAGTCTCCCTTATGACCTTTGAGATCTATGCTTGTATTTATGATTTTAATTTGATTTAATCATGAATTTTCATTCTTAAACTTAAGATTAGAATTTAGGATGAAAATTCATGATTTTACTTATGAGTGATAGTCATAAGTGTGAAATTTGATTGGATTCAATTCTAATTGTTTATTATCTAGATGATCA
>MNCI01030123.1:569453-606636 GCA_015680685.1 Gnetum montanum | reverse complement strand
TTTGGTAAGCCACAGTTGCATAGTTCAGGGTGTGTCCGGTAAGTGGGAACGGATGCTGACGCTAGTTAATTTAGACTTAGGACATTAGTTAGAGTTAGCTTAGTTTCTCAACCCTTGCCTCCCATAGCTTAGAAGATAAACCGAAAAATACCAAAAAAATCACATACCTCAGACTTGCTTAACCATACACCATGACACTTACAAGCAAGCCTGGGAAGACAACGAACGATTAACCCCAAGTGTTTCTTGTGGTGTTAAGGCATTTAGTCTGCGGAGTTCGACCGGATCGCGTGTGCACACTCGTATTCGTATGGTTGAGTGTAGGGGTACCTCGCCACTCATCAGTTGTGTAGTTATTGCTTAACCTTTTTTGGATGCTTGCACTATGTAATGTAGGTAAAACTCCTTGGTTATTACTTTCCACCATGCAATTTGACTACTTTTGTAGATGTTTGTGGTAATAGCCCGAAGTACGTTGCTTTTGTAGATGATGTTAACCTGATTGTGGAAAAGATGATGCCTCCACTTCTTAAGTGCAAAGACTAGGACAAGGTAGTTCTTCTCCACATTGTTATATTTGGCTTTGTGGGCCACTAGCGCATGGCTTAGGTAGTAAATAGGGACCTCTAAGCCATCATCTCACTTTTGGCAAAGCAGAGAAGTGATGGATGTGTCTGAGGTTGCAAGGTAGATATAAAATGGCTTATCTCCTTACAGAGGGTAGACTATTGGCAATTGAGCTAGCTCTTTCTTGAGGTTGTCAAATGCCTCTTGGCATTGAGCTGTCCACTCAAAGTGGACTCCCTTTTTTAGCATCTGTTGCATTGGATACATCTTATTAGTTAACCTTATGATAAACATATGAATGAATTGCAATCTACCTTGTAACCTGCATAGCTCCTTAAGGTTCACTGGTGGTGCTAAGTTAGTGATAGCCTTAACCTTATTGGGATCTACACATATACCTACGTCTAATACTACAAAGCCTAACATGCAACCAATCTTAACGTTAAAGACACACTTCTTGGGATTTAGCCTAAGGTCATATCTAAGACAATGTTTGAGGACACAATCTAAGTTTCCTACATGGTTGTGAGCCTCCTTGGACTTAAATTTTATGTTGTTGATGTAGTCATTGAGAAAATTCAATAAATAATCACTAAAGATATACATCATTGCACATTGGTAGTTTACTCTTGTGTTTTTTAGCCTGAAGGGCATCATTGTGTAGCAAAATATACCCTAAGGGGTCATGAAGGTTATGCTAAGCTGGTGCTTCAGGTTGATCCAAATCTGGTTGTACCCCGAGAACTCGTCCATGAAGGACAAAAAGGCATGACCAATTGTAGTATCAATGAGTTGGTCAATACTAGGCAACAAGAAATTGTCTTTGATGGTTGCCTTATTCAAGTCTTGGAAGTCTATGCAAATGCGTATACTTCCATTTTTCATAGGGACAACTATGATGTTGGAAACCTAATCTACATAGTTAACTGCCCAGATGAAACTAGCCTTGTAAAGCTTGATGATTTCATCATGAACCATCAATGCCACCTTAGGTTTAACCTTACCAGCTTTTTTTTGATTAGTTTTATGCAAGGATCAAGGATAATGTTATGTTATATTATGCAAGGGTCCAGACCCAAGATGTCCTTGTAGGACCATGCAAACACCTTGACATTATCATTGAGGACTTTAATGATGATTTTTTTGAGTTGAGGCTCTAACAAGGAACTAAGTTTTAGTGTCTTCACCTCACCTCTACACATTACTACAAGGACTTCGATGAGGGGATTCTCTATTACATCACCTACCTCTAAGTCTAGAGCTCTGACTAGGTGGTCTAGCCAATCTAAGGATGCCTCTAAGGATGCTACATGTGTGTCATAAGCTATGGGCTCAAAGTCTAGGAATTTAGTGTTTATGCATTGCATGGAATCACTATAAGGTCCAGTCAAGACCAAGAGTAAATGAAGATGCTCGTATGTGCTCATGTCACAATCCTACCAAGAATCCTACAAAAAAACTAGAAAAATGTCAAGACGCACCTATCTTAATAAAGTAAAATGCATAAGATAAGGAAGACAATGCTATAAAAAAATTTGCCTAACTATGCAATTATGGAATCAGGTACGCAAGTGTTGGAACCAATTTGGGGTCTTAGTAGGCCATAGGATTGCTAGTTTAAGGTCATAGTAGACCATGGATTGTGTGAGATGTAATGGTTTAGGCAAGGCTAGGAAGGTTTGAAACATGGAATTAGGCTAGGCATTTACTAGGAAATTAGAAAAAAATGCAAAAAAATTTCGAAGTCTGGGAACACTAGAAAAGTTAAAAAAAATTTTCTAACTCTAGGTGCTACACTCGTCCCATGTTATGCATGAGACATGGAATAGTACCTGAGTAGGTGATGTTTCCATCACCCCAAAAGGGTATAAATAGGAGTTTTCACCATGGTCAACTGCTCATTTTCAAAAGTAAAAACTAGCAGTCATCAAGCATAATGTGGCCAGAGCAAAGAGGGTCAAAGCGTAGTGATGAAGATAAGGAAAATGAGAGCATAGCCACTGACCATGACATGCCGCAGTGAACGCCAACACCCCAACCTTGCCAATGTGTATGAGGGAGAACACACATTGAGATGCCTTCCTAGGGCATGCATAGAGGAGTGACACCGTTGGTTAGGTATGGTGCTACGCTCTACCCTTGCAATTTTCTTTTTATTATTTTTGCATTATTTACATGGGGTTGTGGGTTTTAGGGGCAACTTGCCCTGGGTAGGAACCACTACTACCATCATGGTTTCCATGGCAACCATAGCTAAGAGGAGCGAATGCACGTGTGGGTGATGAGTTTTGCGGGTTTCTTATTGTTTTGGGTTTTCTACATGTGGTGGGGGTTGAGGGTTTGCTATGTATCACATGGGATGTGAGACAGGGTTGAAATGGTTTTTTTCTCTTTTCTTTTTTGTTCCTTTGGCCATGGCTAAGATAGTTGGAATACTAAAAAACATGAACACAGAGCATGATGGTTAGGATTAAGCAATGCTAAGTGCTAGAGTGTAATGGAGTGGGCAGGGCAACCACAAGGATCACGACTATGTCATGCCTAGATTTTACACTTGGAGTGCTTCACTCTAGTATTACACTTTTAGGAGTTACAAAATTTTTTGACTTTCCTATTTGGGGGCTATGCTCTTGGAGTGTAACCAATAGAAATTTTTTTTTCAATTTTCAAGGGTTACGCTTTATGGAGCATAACCAACAATTAATTTTTTTTTTTGCAATTTTCAAGGGCTATGCTTTGTGAGGTGCATAATCAATAGTTAAAATTTATTGGAAATTTTTAAGGGCTACACTCTGTGGGAAGCGTAATCAATAGTTAGAAATTTTTATACAATTTTCAAGGGTTATGCTTTGTGGGGAATGTAATCAATAGTTAGAAATTTTTTACAATTTTCAAGGGCTATGCTTTGTGGGGAGCGTAACTAATAATTAGAAATTTTTTGCAATTTTCAAGGGCTATGCTCTATGGGGAGCGTAGCAAACAATTAGAAATTTTTTGTGATTTTTAAAGGCTACACTCTATGGGGAGTGTAACCAATAGTTAGAATTTTTTTTGCAATTTTCAAGGATTATGCTCTGTGGGGAGCATAACCAACAGTTAGAAATTTTTTGTGATTTTCAAGGGCTATGCTCTGTGGGGGAACGCAACAAACAATTAGAAATTTTTTTGCAATTTTCAAGGGTTACACACTATGGGGAGCATAACCAATAGTTTGAAAGTTTTTTCAATTTTCAAGGGTTGCACTCTATGGTTAGAGTAACCAATAGTTAGAAATTTTTTGATGTTTTTGAGGTGCAAATGTGAAATGCAGATGTTAGTGTTGTGTCCTATTGAGGACTAAGTGCATCAGATGGGTATGTTAATGTTCCTTTCCTGTGGGGTTCATGAGGAAAGCTAAAGGTTCTGCTAATGTGCTAAGCATGATTTTAATGCATTTTTTCTTTGTGTTTATCCAATTCTAACTCTCCGTTTGTTGATGTTATATCTACAGGGTACTGTTGAAGCCCATCCTTGTTGTGGTGCAGCTGGTGGGTATCTTATGTTGTATGAACAAACCCATACCTAACGTACGTACACCAAACATGTGTGTGGGTCACCAGGCAGTGTGTTTTAGATCAAGAGCATGTGAGTTCTTGGAATTCTTGCTCTAACAATTCAGTGTGATGATGTGATCACACTTGGCAGTAGAAGTGATTGGCGTCATCATGGAAACATTATTGCCTAGGGAAAATCGGGATATCCTAAGATTTATATTCGATGAGCCCATTACTAGTGATGAAGTAAGGAGTTCAAGCTAGGGCCCTAGGGGCCTTAGGCCTTTATCCAGGATCTAGCATATGCCAGAATTCCAATGCTATAATAAGAGTAACACTTTGCTTATTGCTTGACAAGTGCTCACTCTTTTCTAGAACCCACCTAGGATAGTATATTATGCTAGAGGGTGAGTCATTTTACTATTTTTCACACTATCCATTTAATTGTAACTCATACGAGGATGCTAACCACTTATGTCTATTGCCAAATTTACTGTTGACACACTTAGCCTTCATGATGAGGAGGGGGCCTTAAACTTGATCCACATTGCCCTATAGGAATTCTCATCCTTTGAGAATGTTTGTGTAGCAATGATTGGATAGATTGGGTTTGACCTAGTGGAATACCCTCATTGATATCCTAAGGCTTATGAGAGGTGTCAAACCTATGGCTAGTTGGATGTTGAATGGGTGATCGGTGTACCGAGCATAGAAGAGGTCTCAGCCCCACCACCATCATCTCACATACTATTGATGCCACGTAAGTGATTCATCATTTTTTATGCATTTTCCATTTTTCTTTTCTCATGTTGTTAATTTTACTTTCACCTATTATAATTTCAGTCACTTCAGGAGAGGTCATGGTGGTTGCAACAGGCTACACTAAGGATACCCTCATCATGAAGTATGATGATGTTGAGGGTTCACAGTGTTGGTTGTTCCATGAGGCCTCAGTGCAGATAACTAGGAAGGTTCAATGGGTTGGGCTAATGGACCTTTTCTTAGCCCTTAGCCCAAGAATCCTAGTGGCTCAGATGGTTGCAATCATTGACTCCTTTAGTGAGAGCACTAGTCATTTCATTACATGGGCCCACTGTGTGCGGGTGATTTTTGACCTTACGAATGATTTCTTTGTAGAACTCTTTGGGATTCCCTCTAAGGGCCTACTAGTTGCTAAAGAATAAAATAAAGAGATGGAACATAGAGGGAACATTGAAGAGTTTTTGGGCACTTCTAAGTCTTGCAAAGGAATACTCATCAAGGAAGTGAGACTACCTGTGGTCTGGCACCTTTCTCTAATCTTTCGTGCTCACTTGTTCTTGAAGCTACTCTCCCAAGGAAAAATTCTTGAGGTGGAACAAGCTTGGGTGATGAGGGATGTGATAGAGGAAGGCATGTGGTACAACTAGGCTTCTTACCTTGCTAGCAGCCTACATGGCAAAATTATTAGGTTATGCCATGACCTCCAGGCAAGGTTACATGTGCACTTCACGTTCTTCGTAGGATGCTTGTGAAGGTTCATGGAGTTCTTGGTGGTTCGGGAGGATGGGTGATGGGTAGTGCAGGACCATAAGAAACCTTATAGGCCATGGATCTGGCACCTGTTCACTACCACGTAGTCACAGGATCCCCCAAAGGTAATTGATGAGTCATTTTTTGTAACTAGAGGCCACTTGGGATGATCTCACCACTAGCATGATAGTGCAAGTGATGCCCCACTGGCTAACACTGGGAATGTGGCTAGAGGAGTGTGACTCATTGCTAAGGCAATGGGATCATCTAGGATAAAAATTAAGAAGTCATGCCCCATGGGGGAGCTTGTACATGAGGTGGAGAAGAGTGTTAGGAAAATCCAATTAAGGTTTCGTGATTTATGTTAAGGAGTTGTAGGTGAGTATAAGTCATTGGATACTACTATAATATGCTATTCTATGCTATGCTATACTAATAATTGAAAATGCTAATCTTAACCCATGTGAATCATTAGATGTAGGAAAGAGGGCTTCTACAATAGCAATAGAGTCTATAGCAGATGATGTCCCTCCTCAAATTGAGGGACAGGAACTGAAGGAAAAGGAGTGAGAAGTCACAAAGGTCCTATGGAAACTAGATGAAGAAGGGTTGCTGCAATTAGATGGGGATGAGTTTGAAAATTTATTTAATGATGTACAGATAGGAGATCCCCTAGCTCTCACATCTAAGGGCCTATTGGGTAAGAACTTTACATTGTCATCTTTCTTTTTTTGTGTTTTTAACTCTTGCACCTTTGGTTATTAGCTGTTTGATAATTGCTAAATGTGTTGTATCATAACCATAGGTGTTTCTACTGAGGGTATAGTGTCTACCTCTACTTTCTACATGTAGCTATGGGAAAAGGCGTCTAATAAGTTTTCCTTTATGCAAGGCTTGGTTGAAAACATGGTGGACCACATTCAACAAACAGATCTTAAGATCGGTATGTCCATGTTAGCCTACCTTATCTTATTGATTTGCTGCTTAGTCTATCACTAATATTATTTTTCCTATTGTATTAAAATAGGTTCCCATCTTTGGTGGGACCCAAACAAAGTGGCAAGAGTTGATGTCATGCCCAAGTTTCCCCCTGAAGTGGAGCAAGTGCCCCATTGTGTGTATGATGAGGTAAGTAAGTGTGCGCTCTCATCTGCAAGAGCATTGTGGGAATGTAGGTGTATAAACAAGCATCTATGGCAGTAGGTGCATAAGCTCTAGGATAGGGGGCAAGCCAAGATGCAAAATTAGAGGACTTGTAGGCCTGTTATAACTTCCTAGTGGCTCATGACCAAGGGGATGGTACCTGGCATACAACTAAGATTAATAATGCTAGGTATTGGTCAACCATTCATGGCAAAAATGAGGTCACCTGAGAGGTGATCAAGTAATGGCTACAAATGGAACTACTAGCTATGAAAAACTAGGATTGGAAGGATTACAACATCAAAGTGTATCAATGGGGTCAAACTCAAAAGAACCATAAACACCACTACAAGTAGGAATGAGAGGCATACCTTAAAAGGTACAAATATGAGTCCATTGAGTGCCATTGTCATGACATGTTCCTTGACACAATTGGCACAATGTAGACTTATGAATTATTTGCTATAAATGTAGTGGTGAGTGGGACCCCAAAGAGACACATTGTTGTGCCTTTGGAAGAGGTTTCTTTTGCTACGTTTTCATTGGGACCACCCACATGGAAAGCTATGGAGAAAAGAAAGACCCTTGTGGGTATTGACTTCAGTGAGGAGGATTGGACACAACTATCAAAGGAAAAAATCCTCTGATTCTTGGATGCAGGCCTCAGTAAAATGCCTCTAGATAAGGATGCAGCCCCCTCTCAGGTTGGTCTGGTTTAAATTGTTTTTATTTATTTTGTGATAATTTTGCATATCACTTATTTGTCAACTAATTTATTGTTCTATTTTGCTTAAAGTAGGTTCTAGGCAATGGTGCAGGCTCTAATAGAGTAGCAGAGGAAGAGGAAGAAGAAGAACCCCAACCCCCACCAAACACTACTAGTTGAGTAGCCAAAGATGTAGCCCTGCTATTAGGTAACTTTGCATTTTTGACATTTTTTTTTGTTTTGGATGTATACTTGAACTGTATATTTCATTGATGATTTAGTGGAAATGTGATGATGATTCTTATATCACTTTGTTGTATTTTGTGTAATGTTGTGGAAATTCTAACTTACTATTGACTAGTGTAATTAGGCCCCTTGTGGGCCCCATGCCAGTTTAGGACCATGGCAGAAGGGCCATTGCTGATTTAAGGCCATTTCAGGCCATGTAATGGGATTGCTAGTTTAAGGCCATTTCAGGCCATGAAAATGTAAAAAAGGTTACCAATTTTAGGCTATGGTGGGTTGTGCAATAGTTTAAGGCCTTTTCAGGCCATAGTGCAAACAGGAAGTAAGTTGCCAATTTTAGGCCTTAGCAGGCCATGTTGTTGTTGTTTGTTTATTTATTTATTTTTAATGCACAAAAGGGCTAAATGAGACTACATAAACTAAAGAAATGAAATAACTAATGCAAGATGCAAGCAACTACACAAATGTAACTATACAAGCAAAAAAAAAAGGTGAATGAGACATGTAAATGAACTAAGGGGATACCTTAGTCATGTAACTGTTTCCTAACCTAATGTGGGTTAAGAGGTGCATAGGACCTGGGAGGTATAAGGTGATACTCACCTAGACCTCTATCAATTGTGCTAAAGGGCCATTTTTCCTAGAGAGCTCCCTCAGGGAGGCTACTTGCTTCATTTGGTTGCTTAGATGAATCAGCCACACAAAGTTGGCCTTCATCTCGAATGGGTGGTGTGTCTTTGGATAACTCTACTTTCGACCCTTGCTCTACATCAACGTTATTGATGGTTGGGGGGGATACGTTGTCACCATATATGACCACCTCTCCACCTTCATAGGAAAGGTGGATCTCTTGATGGATAGGTGAAGAGACAACCCATAATTGGGCTAGCTAGGACCTCCCTAGGATCAAGTTGAACCTAGGCATCTCTTCAATGATAATGAATTCAACAGTAGTGGAGAATTGCACCATTTCCACGAAAGCTATCATGATCATTCCCTTCACAATAACATGTGTACAATTGAAGGATTTTAAGCATGTTGTCTTGGTCAGCTTGATCTGGTTAACAAGACCAAGTTTGTCAATGACTGGGAATGGGATGATGTTGGTTGCTACCCCATCATCAACATGCACCCTACAGATTCTATACTACCCTATGCAAATGGTGATGAACATTGGTGCACTGGTAACTTGATCCTTTTTAGGGTCAATCTTAACTACCTCATCACAAAACATTAGGGGTGTTGACCTTAACTCTTGGGTTATAAGAGGAAGCATTACAATGTGGATGGCTTTTTCATCTGCTGGAATATCTTCCTTAACAACAATAGAGGTCAACATGTGGACTAATGCTTCAAAGTGAGTAGAGGAGGTCATTATCAGGTCATACAAGCTCAAAGTTGTGTTCTTTTGTTTGAGATCCTATTTAACCTATGCCAATGCATCTAAGAAGTCTTTTCCACTATATGCTATTTTGGTATCCCTTACTTCCTCCATGCGGCCCAAGAGACAAATCTCCCAGGGAGGAGATTTAAACTTTTCTTATGCAACAAGCTTCCAAGCTTTTATACTAGGTTTTTGGTTACTTGCACTTGCATTAGTGTTCTAAGATGATGAGGCCATGGGGATGGTAGAGAAGGGGAAAATTTTAGGAGGACCTAACTCTAGATGTTCCCTAACCATTTTGTTGGAAAGACACTCATCGGGCCTCCTAGGTTGTAGCTTAAACTATCTATCATTGTGTGCCAAATGTGGTTTTGGATGGGTAGGGTGTGACATAGTTTCCACCACTAGACCCTGAGCAGGTAGGGGGTCTACATGCCATGGCACCCTGATGATAAACAGTGTCTAGGTTGCTATCACTGCAACGTGTTGCAGGGCCCTAACCACAAAGGGTGTCATGGACACATGAGGTGGTGCTCTAATGACAAAAGAGGATTGCAGACCAATTGATGCCAAGGCCCTAGTGTTACCAGAGTGTACATGAACCACAAATGGTTCACACATTGGTTCTGCATTGTTATCAACACTGATGGCATTGATAATGTAGCCTGCACCACTAGTGCTAAGGGGATCCTTGTAGACCTTCATTGGTTGGTTTTCTGGGTGCATGGGATTGCTATCATCAAGGACTAATTTTCCTTAATTAATTATGCACTAAATGTCATCCTTTAATGCCAAGTAGTAGTCTGTATCATGGCCATGCAATTGGTGATAATTGAAAAATTGATCAAACCTAAAGTTTTTAGGGACCGAGGGCTCATTCAGCATAGCTACTAAGGGGTTTCTGAGGACCTCGCAGTATCGATCATGATGCTTACAAGTGTCCTCAGACATTTACTTGTGTTGGATGCACCTAGCATAAAGCAACTAGTGCAAAAGCTTGAATAGCTTGATAGGTAATGGGGTATACTTTGAGCAATCCTTGTGCTCAAAGTTTGGCCTTGGGGAAACTTGCCCCATAGCCACTAGTGGTGTAGGCTAGTTGGTTTCCATCATGCCAAAACTGGATGCTTTGTTGTTGTTGGCCAAGGCTTTAGGTTCCTTGGTTATTAACTTAGCATTATTGGGTTTAGCTTCATTATCCACCAATGCAATGGTTGTTGTTGCCTTGCCCTTTTCCTTGTTCTTCTTTGTTTGTGCATTCTTATAGGCCATATAGGTCAAGCCCTGGCTAGCCTCTGCCATGTCTTGGATGCTCTTTGTTTGAGCAAAGGCTTGGTTTAGGTAGCGCAGGGCTAGATAGTATATTTTTGACTTAATAAAGTCATTTAGTGCACCCTTAAAGATGGCCAAAATGTGGATTTTTGCTATTGGCTCGTAGATGTTATTGAGTGTAGCGCTCCAATGTTGAATGAACTTTTGCATGGGTTCTAGAGGCCCCTACTTGATGTCCATTAGTTGATCTAGGATGGCTTCAGGCTTCAAGTTGTAGTTGAAGTAAGTCACAAATGGGCTAATCAATTCTTCCAAGGTAGATATAGAAGCCCTATGAAGTGCACGGTACCGGTCAAGTGCCTTGCCGATTAAGGACATGGCAAAGACATAGATGATCGCATGTGGCCATGCTTGTAGGAGTAGGCATTCAAAGTGGAAAGTCACAAGGTGAGCATTGGGGGTCCCCCTCATCATTATATTTTGTGAATTAGGGAAGCTAAACCTCGTGAGGTAGGATTAGTGACAAGACCATAGGACTGATGGGGTCATCTTGATGGAAGTTCATCACATGGATCATTTTAGAGTTAGTAGCTTTAAGCCACCTAACCTTCTCTGTTAATGTTTAGATGAGTTGGAATGCCTAGTTTAAACTCAGGGAAGATGCAACTGGTTACATTGATTACACTACCTATTGTGATATTTAAGCAACCCATAGCCGTATTGTGGGCTAGGAGATCACATGGAATGCTTGTTGCATTTTTTGTTGCATGTATTGTTGCATGTGCAATCACTGTGCCATAGGCACAAATGTTGGGACCCACCACATGGTTGTGACTTGGGCTGTTGTAGGAGGTACCAATGAGATGGGTGGGATGAAGGACACTTGGCTCATGTGTGGGTGAGAGAAAGGCATCATGCAGAAGTCTGGTTGTGTTTACATCATGGATGCCAACATGGAAGACTATGTAGACTATGCCAAGATGATGAAGGGAAGGGTGGGAAATGGTCCTACACCCTCATGTGCATGTAGTACTTGTTGGCTTACTACCATAGGTGTGGACCTGGGAGTTGAGAGTGATGTCATTGCCTCAAAGAAGGCAAATGGCTATGACTAGTGTGGGACAAAACTAGAAGCAAGTTACTGGATAGAGGTGTAAAATGGGTTCCCACTCTTTGAATGAGCCTCAAATTTGTCTTGCCCATCCTACAAGGGATCATCATAGTCTGATGCTACCTCATGCTCATTAGTCCCACTCACTCTAATGAGTTAGTCTAGTAACCATCGAAAGTTGTCAGTAAGCAGAATGAAAGCATCAGGTGTAGGAAGGAATTTCTTCCTATTTTGATGTATGATCTCAAAGCTTTGCTTAGCATCTAGTTCTTGACAGTCTAGGGATAGATCCACTTGAAGTTTTTCATAGAGAAAGTTGTATTTTTCATCTTCAAGTGCCATGTGCCTAGGTGGTTGATTGTGCCATCTAAGTGACTATCGTTGTGGCTGTATGGGACTAAGTGGGGGATCAATTTCTACTACCTGCTAGACAAGGTGGGTCACCTCCATGCTTAGCATAGAGGTTGAAGGCTGCATGGGATTCATGTTACTATATAAAAATACAAGAAATGATAGTGCTAACAAAAAATGGCTAAGTGTAGAGAATGTTGGAAAAATGGCTAAGTAAAAAAGTGCTAAAAATTTTGAAAACAGGCAAAAAATGACTAACTTTACAAACACTGCTAAAAATGACTGACTCTAGTGTTATGCTCGCTATGCTAGAGGCTACTACACTCTGGGAACTTGTTATTCTCTCTAGAGCATCCAGAGTTTTGAACACAATGGATACACTTGGGCTTTCATCCTATGGGGTTCTAGGGGAACCAACAGCTAGGACCAATCTATACCAATTGAATCGTAGACAACTCCTATGATGGCCTATGATCTAGCTACTATCATGGTAGGTCCACAGGGGTGTTACATCTATGCTAGCTTGAAAATAGTAATTAAGGTGCAAAAAGTATGCAAGACTACCCTTGAATATAGAAGGAATGGGAGGCCCTCCTTCTAGCACCAAAAACAACGATGATCGAAAACATCGGTGGCTGGAATACCAAGAGGCTAGTGATCGTACAACCTGATCCCAAGTTCATGTGAGGGCCATGCTGGAAATGAAAAGATGGTGCCTTAAATAGTCTTGTTGATCAAATAGGGACTTACGAGGTGTTATGACGAATATGTGCAAAAGGAGGTTTATATGATGTTACTGGTGGGCACTGAGGCTAGCCAAGCCAGAGCATAGTAGGGTGTCCTAGCCAAAAAATGATGGTGTAAATGTGCAAGTACATACAAAATAGTAAGCAAACATGAGTGCTATGCTAAAGAAAGAGTACTTGAAAATACAATGGAACTTGACAATGAAAGTGCACCACCCCAAATGGGGAACCATAGCAATTATAGGAAAAAAGGTGAGAGTGACACGTGGTGTATAGGCAGGCATAGTGATACCATAGTAGTATAGTCACAATCTCTAGGGCATCCAGGCTGTGGAACTAACGATTACCATGGTGACTGAACCTATTAGGTTGGCTATTGCTATGTTCCATGGGTACAGTGATGAACTACGTGCTGGAAAGTGTGCACCAGTTGTCCAACAGGGTCTTGGAGTGTGCCAAAGTACTACGTGTGCTTGAGTGCTCAAGTGTAAGAGTGCCAAAGGATGCTTCAAATGTCAAAATGCCAAATGCTCTTCTAATTTACCAACCCCTAGAATGCTAAACATAGGGGTATCTATAAAGCTAGGGTTAGTATGAAATGTGGATCAAGTGCCACGTGGCATGAGGGTAGATGGGGCTATGCTAGACCCAACTATGCTCCCATGAGAGTAGCAAAGGGTTACACTCTAGAGTACTACAACAGATCCCCAGAGATGGCTAAACTATGACTACACTGCGAAGACTACATGTGCCAGAGTTTGAATGATTGCAATGTACCTACAAACAGTGCAACTTGGAGGCTATGCTCTAGGACTATGTCTTCCCCTCTTTCAAGTAGGATCAAGCATAGGTACAATTTGGGGGATCAATGGTGGTGTAAAAGAGATACAAATTGTTGATCTTGCTTGCCAGAGGGATGTCAAAGCTGAGACATCGAAGGCTTTTCTTCAGTGTTACGCTGGCTACACTTTAGAGTGTAGCACACCACTTAGTGAAATTTTGTAACTTTTTGATGTCTAGCACTAGTTACACTAGCTAAACTTTGGATCATAGCAAGGATACTTAGAAAAATTTGACAAAATATACAATTTTACTTCATGCTACACTAGCTATGCTCTAGGGTGTAGCAGGAGAGGTAGCCTCAAGAGTTAGAAACTTTACCAAATGTCTCTTCCATGCTGAGCTAGCTTGACAGCTTCTTGCCTAACACTTAGGCAAAACTGGCCATTGAAAAGTGTGCTACATTGACTATGCTTTGAAGTGTAGAAAAGCATAGCAACCCATGAGATAGAAAATTTTCCTAACTATTTTTTCCATCCCAAGCCATCCTAATAACTTCTAGCTTAGAACTTGAGCAAAATGACCATGGAAGTGTGTGCTACGTTGGCTACGCTCTAGAGCATAACAAGCAGAGTAAGAGCATAGTAGAACACTTAGAGAAATTTTCATGCAACTATTGTTGACACTTAGAAAATCTGGCAAAATAAGCCCTAATGCATGCTAAGCTAGATATGCTAGGGAGTGTAGCCCCAACACTTAAAAAAATTTTCCAAGTTTTGACACATAGACAAATTTGCAGTTAAAGTGCTAGAGTCCAAAATTGGTGGTGTTTCAAGGATTATTTATCCAATAGTTGATAATGAATGGGTGCCCCATTACTATAGTTCCAAAAAGGGTGAAAAATGACAAGTTTGTGTGGATTATAGAAGGTTAAACCAAAATACAAAGAAATACCATTTTCCATTACCATACATAGAACAAATTCTAGAAAAGTTAGAAAGACATGAATATTATTGTTTTTTGGATGGATTTATTGGATACAATCAAGTAACCATTGCCCTTGAAGACCACCATAAACCAACCTTTACATGTCCTTATAAAAATTTTGCTTATAGACGAATGCCTTTTGGCCTTTGTAATGTACTAGCTACTTTTCAAAGAGTCATGATCTTAATATTTTCTGATATGTTGGAAATTATTTTGAAGTTTTTATGGATTCTTTTTCAGCCTATGGAAATACTTATGATGATACTTTGCAAAATCTCAAACATGTCTTGGATAGATGTATTGATAAAAATTAAAATTAAGTTGGAAAAGGAGTCACTTAATGGTTATGAGTGACATAGTGTTAGGACATGTTATTTCTAAATATGGGATAAGAATGAATGACAAGAAAGTAAGATTCATATCTACCCTTCCTGCTCCAACTAATTTAAAGACTCTTCAATCTTTTCTAGGACATGCTGGGTATTATAGAAGGTTTATCCAAGACTTTTTGAAAATTGCTAAACCATTATACATGCTCTTAGAAAAAGGTGTTTCATTTGTTTGGACTAATAACTATTAAGAAGCATTCTTGGAATTGAAAAAACAGGTAACCACAACCCCTATATTAAATGCACCTAATTGGGATTATGCATTTGATTTAATGTGTGATGATAGTGACACAGTAGTAGGGGTAGTTTTAGAACAATACATTGACCATAAATCACAAGTGATTTATTATGTGTTCAAAAGTTTAGACCAAGCCCAAGTAAATTATACAATTATAGAAAAAAATTATTAACTATTGCATATGCTCTAGATTAATTTAGACATTACTTAATAGGATATAAAACCAGAGTATATATTGATCATTCAACCATTAAATTCCTAGCTACTAAGAAAATACAAAAATGCAAAAATAATGCAATGGTGCTTATTACTCCAAGAATTTGACCTTGATATTTTAGATAAAAGAGGTAGGAAAAATGTAGTAGCAAATAATCTTTTTAGATTAGAAACAATCAATGAAAATTAAACACAAGGAGTCTTTCATGATGAATTCCCTAATGAACAACTTTTTTTCCATAAGAAAGAATCCTTGGTTTACTAATGTAGCCAATTATCTAGCCACTATGAAAATCCTTACCAATTGGACTAAGGAAGAAAAGAAATCTTCCTTACACACCATATCTAGGTACATTTGGAGTAATCTGTATCTCTATCGAATATGAAAAGATAACATAGTAAGAAGATGTGTGGTTGAGAATGAACAACAAGAAATTCTATAAATGTGCCATAATTATTTAGGAGGTGGCACTTAGATAAAAAATGTGCTGCTATCAAAATCCTTCAAAATGGACTTTATTAGCTCTTAATTTTTAAAGATACACATAAGTATGTGCAAGAGTGTGATAAATGTCAACGAATGGGAGCCATAACAAAAAGACATGAAATGCCCTTAAAATCAATTTTAATAATAGAACCATTTTATGTGTAGGGTATAGACTTTTTAGGACCATTTCCACCATCTAATGGATGTCAATACATTTTGGTTTGTATCAACTATGTCACCAAATGGGTAGAAGCAAAAGCCACCCTAATAAATGATGTTAATGTAGTTGTAGCATTCCTTAGAGAAAATATTTTAATACATTTTGGAACTCCATGGGCAATTATTAGTGATCAAGGAACCCATTTTGTCAATAAAATCATGGAAAATTTCCTTAAGTCTTGCAATATCCAACATAAGATAGCTACTACCTATCATCCTCAAACAAATGGCCAAGTAGAGAATGCTAATAGAATTATCTTGAATATATTAGCGGAAATTGGATGTACTAAAGGGAAGGATTGGTCTAAAACATTACACCTATAAACCAAGTTTAGGATATTCACCTTATCAATTGGTTTATGGTAAGTTATGTATATTCCTAGCTGAATTAAAATATCAATCTTTGTGGTTAGCCTAACAACTCGATTTTGATGAAGGTATGAACCAGGCTGCTAGAATCAACCAACTTCACAAAATAGAAAAAATGTGACTACATGCTCTTGATAAATAAAAAATTATAAAAAAACAAATGACAACATTACATGAGAAGAATATCTTTTAAAAACACTTTTCTGTAGGTGATTAAGTTCTTCTCTACAATATGAGATTACATAAATTTCTAAGGAAGTTAACTAGGTGGAACGACCCTTATTTATTTGTCCAACTCCATGATAATGGAAGTGTTCTCATATTACCAATTGATGATTCCTCAACTACATTCCTAGTCAATGGACAAAGGCTTAAGTTATACTATCAACATCACATTAAGGAACCTAGAGAAGATGAACTAGTAGAGTTAAGTAACTCAACTTATCCCACTACTAATGAATTATATGACAACAATCCATTATAAGTCGTACATCTCAAACATACCCCTAAAAAAGACTCTTATGTCATATAGTAAATTAATAAAAAAGTATTTACAATCTACAACTTTTGCCTTGAAAAATGTAAAGGACAATAGTATCTTCTATTGTTAGTTGGGACTATAAAGAATTTAGTAGCATCATGTCTGAAATGCAAGGTAGAAGAAAAACTCACCCTACTTTGAAATAGGTTGGTTTAAACCCAAAATCCAACTAAGGGTAAGCTTTAGAGTAAAGAGTGTCTTACACATAATAAAATTCATTGTTTTTAACAATATTCTTTAAGTACAATGTTCATAAGTTAAGGTGGCTAAATAGCTTAGTTTAGGATAATGCTTATTAGTGTTTGGATTCTATTTAATACTTACTTAGATGAGTCACTAAGGTGGAAAGGGTGTGGTATATTAGACCTAGTTTCTCTAGTGGTAAAGGCATCTATTGATATCAAGCAAGATCAGTGCCATGTGAGCAACCCTTACAAAATGAATTTGGCTCCCACAAGAACCTCATGATTGACACCAATTAGATATTGAATTTTTTGTGAAAGAAAAAGAGAAAAGAAAAAAGAAAAAAGAAGTAAGAAAAGAAAAAAAAAAGAAAAATATGATCCCAAAAGAACCTTCAATCATGAGTTGAGCTACACTTTCACAAGAATCTTACAGTTGGGATGATGCTCCAAGCTCACAATTTTAAGCATCCCATAAGAACTCCTTCTGTAAGTAAAGTATTTAAGGGTCAGGAAATAATTACCAATATAATCATAATGCCACTACCTTAGAACTAGGGTATAACATTAGTCACAAAGGAGTGAATCCTCCATAGTTAGTATTTAAATAGGCACCTTCACTTCTAATCATTTCTCTTACTCTATTATTTAGTTACTTTGCTTTTATTTCTTTGTACTTTTTAGAATATTATTTTACTTTGCTTATTTGTAGACCATTGTTTTCTTTTTGCTTTTGTTTCTACCTTGTTTTTAGCTTTTTATATTCATCTTTTTCATTTTTGTTGATTTATCTTCCTATTTTTCTTTTGCATGGTCATCTCTTTTGACTAATGATGCTTTTGAACATGGATTTTCTTTGTGTTTCCTATCATGTCTTCCATAGGTGTTAGTGGTTGATATCCCTACTATGTTGGCCAATGATGGATACTAACACTTCTTTATCCATCACCTTTGATACCCTTTTAGTCATTTGGATATATAAAACCTAGGGCAATTCTTGCTTTTGCTATATTCTTTGACTATGTTTCCTTTTAATAATTTGTATTTGCTAATTAACCTAGGTATGACCCATACCTTAGTTTAATTACGGGGGATAACCAATTAATAAAGGATATGATAGTAGGGTATAATCAACTTGGAAGCTAAGCCAAGATCAAGTTAGGGAATGAGTTAGATGTAAGTAATGCATCTTAGATTCTTAAATCATAGGAAAGGTTTAAACCTTGAGTTTATACGACATTTTTACACCTAACAAAGTAAACCTTATGAGGTGATGTTAAGCCTAATCAATCTTAGGTAGGGCCTTCTTAACCGAGTTATATGTGGACTCATATCCAAGAATAAGAATATGTACTTAATTAACACATAAATATTTGAACATTTGAACAATGGACAAATTAATTTTTGTTTTGTAATGATCTTCTTCTTGTAAAATATCTACATGTTTCTAAAATGTATAGCCTAAAAGAATATCTTGAAATAGTAGTAACATAATTTTATTTTGTTTACAGCTACATGTCTATTAATTTTTTATTTATTTATTTATTTTATTTTCATCTTTATGGCTAGGAACTAGCCAAAGGCTAGTTAGGGACTATGTTAAATCCCAAATTGGTTTATCTTTTAAATAAGCATTCTTATCAAATTCATGGATTACACTTGATTTTATTTTATAGCTAATTATTTGTTTGGTGTTTAGTTAATGTTTATTTTAGTTTATTATATTATAAGTTATAGTGGATAATTATAATATGATTATTATTATATATATACATTATATATAATTATATGTGTGTGAACTATATAAAGACATTATAAATTATATAAACCTTATATATTACAATTAGGACAATAATAACAGGATCAATAGCATTCTGCTAATGTAGCTGAGAAGATCGTCATTTGCAAAATCGGTAAGATCATCGATGATGAGAAAGGCATTATTCTTTGGGCCATCAGTGAGGCAAGGATAATGCTCATTGATGAGTTGGATCTTGGCAAGTACGTAGACCCAAAGGTGCACCTGCTACTAGCATTGAACTTGGGATACATGGATAGTAAATGTGTTTGAAGTTATGCAACTATGATTAGCTAGAAGGCAACAAACAGGATCTAATCCATTGACACGAGGATGAGCATGAACTTGGCACCAGTGGCGGGTGTGTTCTATGTGGATGTGGCCATGGACCTAGGACTATTCTATGATGTGGGCACAAACAAGTACCTAGTGTTTTTGTGCAATTTGAATTACATGGTGGAGTAGCTTAGTGTTGTGGTGAGGTAGAACCAAAGTTGCAAGAGCGTGAATCATAATAGTGCTGCATTAGAATCAACCATCCTTCTCAATGGTGAAGCTCTTGCTCATTAAAATTAGAAACTCCTGCTCATTAAAATTACAAACTCTCGCTCATTAAAATTAAAAACTCCTGCTCATTAAAATTAGAGCAGGCCCCACTCGTCATAGGCGAGATGGGGGTGGGATGATGTATTGATAAAACTATAAGAAATTTTAGGAATTTTAGGAAATAGATCTTGTGCATCAAGAAAAAGAACGAGGAGGCTGAGAGAAATACTGTAGAAATTGTAAAATAGAAAAACTATTAGAGAGAAAGTAATAGAAAGCTCAAAGCATTGCACAATGTCTGTTGTTACACAAAACACTTTCGGGGACTTGCACCCCTCATCAGTGTGTTTAGGCAATGCGGCTAGGTAGCTGAAGCTTCAAAGGCAAGGGAATGAGCATGCCAGTACATGTATAAATAGGGTCCCAACTTCTAAAATTAGAAACTCCCGCTCATTAAAATTAGAGCAGGCCCCACTCATCATAGGCGAGATGGGGGTGGGACGATGTACTGACAAAACTAATATAGAACAATATTTCAAAGGCAAACATGAAACATTCAACAAATCAGATCTTTTTGGTAGAGCTAAAGGGTGTTTAGGGTTTAGGGGAACCCTTATGTTTAACTGGTGGACATGAGGGGTTCGACACCAAAGAATGCCATGCATGCAAGTGTTCAGCTGAAATAGCAATGAACAAAAGTCTTCAACAGCAACGAAGAGATGAGCTGCAACGACGTTGAAGAAGAAACAGCCAGAGGTTGTGATGAAATTGAAGAAAACATCTTCAGAAGAAACCACAACCAAGAAGACCAATGTAAGTAGGATGGTGGTCAAGACACGGATCAGAAAGAAACATGTCATGGTCTGCATAATCCTACAACATGATCAAAACCTGTGGAGAACCTACAAAAGGATTAAAACCTAACCAAAAGCAGAAAAAATCTAAAAATGATTAGCATCCAGAGAACAACGAAAGACATTATCCAGCAAGGCTTAATAATTCTAAGGCAGTGAGATAGAGAGAAAAACTTATAGAAATTTTTGAAGAGATCTTGTGCATCAAGGAAAAGAATGGGGAGGCTGAGAGAAATACTATAGAAACTGTAAAATAGAAAAATTGTTAGACATAAAGTAATAGAAAGCTCAAAGCATTGCACAACGTCTGTTGTTACACAAAACTCTTTCGAGGACTTGCATCCCTCATCAGTGTGTTTAGGCAATGCAGCCAGGCAGCCGAAGCTGCAAAGGCAAGGGAATGAGCATGCTAGTAGATGTATAAATAGGGTCCCAACTTCTAAAATTAGAAACTCCCGCTCATTAAAATTAGAAATTTTTAGAAATTTTTGAAGAGATCTTGTGCGTCAAGGAAAAGAACGATGAGAGAAATATTATAAAAACTGTAAAACAGAAAAAATGTTAGACAGAAAGTAATAGAAAGCTCAAAGCATTACACAACGTCTGTTGTTACAAAAAACACTTTTGGGGACTTGTCCCCCTCATCAGTGTGTTTAGGCAATGTGGCCAGGTAGCCGAAGCTGCAAAGGCAAGGGAATGAGCATGCTAGTACATGTATAAATAGGGTCCCAACTTCTACAATTAGAAACTCCTGCTTATTAAAATTAGAGTGGGCCCCATTCGTCAAAGGTAAGATGGGGGTGGGACAATGTACTGACAAAACTGTTATAGAACAATATTTCAAAGGTAAACATGAAACATTCAACAAATCAAATCTTTTTGGCAGAGCCGAAGGGTGTTTAGGGTTTAGGGGAACCCTCATGTCTGAATGGTGGACATGAGGGGTCCAACACCAAAGAATGTCATGCACGTAGATGTCCAGCTGAAAACAGCAATGAACAAAGATCTTCAACAACAACGAAGAGATGAGCTGCAATGATGTTGGAGAAGAAACAACCAGAGGTTGTGATGAAACTGTAGAAAACACGTTCAGAAGAAACCATAACCAAGAAGACCAACGTAAGCGGGGTGGTTGTTAAAACAAGGATAAAAAAGAAACATGTTGTGGTCCGCATAATCTTACAACATGATCAAAACCCATAGAGAACCTAAAAAAAGATTAAAACCTAACCAAAAATAGAAAAAATCTGAAAATGGTTAGAATTCAAGGAATAGTGAAAGACACTGTTAACCAAGGCTTCCAAGGCAGTGTGATAGAGAGAAACTTTTAAAAATAGATCTTGTGCATCAAGGAAAAGAATGGGGAGGGTGAGAGAAATACTATAGAAACTGTAAAATAGAAAAACTATTAGATAGAAAGTAATAGAAAGCTCAAAGCATTGCACAATGAATGTTGTTACACAAAACACTTTCGAGAGGACTTGCACCCCTCATCAGTGTGTTTAGGCAATGCAGCCAAGCAGCCGAAGCTGCAAAGGTAAGGGAATGAGCATGCCAGTACATGTATAAATAGGGTCCTAACTTCTAAAATTAAAAACTCCTGCTCATTAAAATTAAACATTTTTAGAAATTTTTAGAAATTTTTGAAGAGATCTTGTGCATCAAGGAAAAGAACGGGGAGGATGAGAGAAATAATGTAGAAACTATAAAATAGAAAAACTATTACACAAAAAGTAATAGAAAGCTCAAAGTATTGCACAACGTCTGTTGTTACACAAAACATTTTCGGGGACTTGCACCCCTAATTAGTGTGTTTAGGTAATGCGGCCAGGAAACTAAAGTTGCAAAGGCAAGGAAATGAGCATGCCAATACATGTATAAATAGGGTCCCAACTTTTAAAATTAGAAACTCCCGCTCATTAAAATTAAAATTTTTTAGAAATTTTTGAAGAGATCTCGTGCATCAAGGAAAAGAATGGGGAGGCTGAGAGAAATACTGTAGAAATTGTAAAAAAAAACTATTAAACAGAAGTAATAGAAAGCTCAAAGCATTTCACAACATCTGTTGTAACACAAAACATTTTCGAGGACTTGCATCCCTCATCAGTGTGTTTAGGCAATGTAGCCAGGTAGCTGAAGTTGCAAAGGCAAGGGAATGAGCATGCCAGTACATGTATAAATAGGGTCCCAACTTCTAAAATTAGAAACTCCCACTCATTAAAATTAGAAATTTTTAGAAATTTTTAAAGAGATCTCATGCATCAAGGAAAAGAACGGGAGGCTGAGAGAAATACTGTAGAAACTGTAAAATAGAAAAACTATTAGATAGAAAGTAATAGAAAGCTCAAAGTATTGCACAATGCCTGTTGTTACACAAAACACTTTCAGGGACTTGCACCCCTCATCAGTGTGTTTAGGCAATGTAGCTAGGTAGCTGAAGCTGCAAAGGCAAGGGAATGAACATGCCAGTACATGTATAAATAGGGTTTCAAATTTTAAAATTAGAAACTCCTACTCATTAAAATTAAAAGAAGAAACAACCAGAGGGACCCTATTTATACATGTATTGGCATGTTCATTCCCTTGCCTTTGCAGCTTTAGCTGCTTGGCCACATTGCCTAAACACACTGATGAGGGGTGCAAGTCCCCAAAAATGTTTTGTGTCACAACAGACNATCTTCAACATCAATGAAGAGACGAGCTACAATAATGCTGGAGAAGAAACAACCAGAGGTTTTGATAAAACTGAAGAAAACACCTTCAGAAGAAACCACAACCAAGAAGACCAATGTAAGCAGGGCAGTTTTCAAAACATGGATAAAAAAGAAACATGTTGTGGTCCGCATAATCCTACAACACAATCAAAACCCATGGAGAACTTGCAAAAGGATTAAAACCTAACCAAAAACAGAAAAAATCTGAAAATGGTTATAATCTAGGGAACAATGAGAGATGTTGTCAAACAAGGCTCAACAATTCCAAGGCAGCGTGATAGAGAGAAACTTTTAGAAATTTTAGGAAATAGATCTTGTGCATCAAGGAAAAGAATGGGGAGGCTGAGAGAAATACTGAAGAAACTGTAAAACAGGAAAACTGTTAGATAGAAAGNTTGTAGGATTATGCGGACCACAACATGTTTCTTTTTTATCCATGTTTTGAAAACTGCCCTGCTTACATTGGTCTTCTTGGTTGTGGTTTCTTCTGAAGGTGTTTTCTTCAGTTTTATCAAAACCTCTGGTTGTTTCTTCTCCAGCATTATTGTAGCTCGTCTCTTCATTGATGTTGAAGATCTTTGTTCATTGTTGTTTTCAGCCGGACATCTGTGTGCATGACATTATTTGGTGTCAGACCCCTCATGTCCACCATTCAAACATGAGGATTCCCCTAAATCCTAAACACCCTTTGACTCTACCAAAAAGATCTGATGTGTTGAATGTTTTATGTTTGCCTTTGAAATACTATTCTGTAATAGTTTTGTCAGTATATCATCCCACCCCCATCTTGCCTTTGACGAATGGGGCCCACTCTAATTTTAATGAGTGGGAGTTTCTAATTTTAGAAGTTGGGACCCTATTTATACATGTACTGGCATGCTCATTCCCTTGCCTTTGCAGCTTCAATTGCCTGGCTGCATTGCCTAAACACACTAATGAGGGGTGCAAGTCCCCGAAAGTGTTTTCTGTAACAACAGAGGTTGTGCAATGCTTTGAACTTTCTATTACTTTCTATCTAATAGTTTTTCTATTTTATAGTTTCTACAATATTTCTCTCAACCTCCCCATTCTTTTCCTTGACGCACGAGATCTATTTCCTAAAATTCCTAAAATTTTTAGAGTATAAATGTTAGTACAATTTACATGAAAAAGGCTAAGCATTTTCTTCCTTAACCTAGGTTGTATGAACATCTCTAAGCCTTATTTGGATGTCTAGTTAAGTTCAACACTCATGCCTTACGATGAATGACCCTAGTTATTAAACCTTTTTATTTAAAAATATCACATGATTTTTGAGTTATTCAATACATTTGATATCCATGCTACTCTCCATGTTTGAAGGTGCATAAGGACAAAGACTTAAGCTTTAAATACATCACTTCTTTCAAGTAGGGGAGAGTGTTGGAAAACATGCCTTTTTGGGGAATCAAAGGTTGTTTTTCTATGAAATAGGATTAGGAGAAGCATGGAGTTCCTCACAAGTTTCATGCTATCACAATCATCATTAAAGAACTACATTGGTCCTAATTCCTTTGTGTACTTTATTACAAGGATATGTAGCCTTGCAGAGGATCTTTGGTTTTGATGCTTGGGTCATCACTCTTCTCTTCAAGAGCGGGAATTAAGCCTAGAGAAGTTACAGTAGGAATGTATCTTAGCTAATATAGGAGAACAATATCTCTCATGGTTACCTATGCTTGTTGTTGTCATCATTGTGTATATCATGTTGGTCATGTCTCTTATATGATTTCATGTGGTGTACTCAATACGCATCTAACCTATGTACTAATAGGTGATGTACATTATGATGTGTATGTAGGTGCTATAACTGTTGAGGTGTAGTCCATCTTGGATCTACTCTAGGTTGTCTAGCTAATTTTAAACTCAAGAATGATGCCAAATAGTGCTTCACTAAAGTAATGCTATTATAATTTGATCTTCATATGGATTTATGTTACTCAATTTTTAGAAAATAAATTATTAATTATTTATTTTTAGAAATGTCAAAATGCAACCTTCTATGGCTATAAATACTTGGCAATGCTGGCTATCTTATCATCAATAATAGATTGCTCTCTCTCTTAATTTCTCTTAATTGTGGCTATGGTTGGAGAATCTCTTAGCAATTTTTAGATCTAAATGTATTCTTGCTTGATAAATCTTATGTTGTTGGTCATTATATGAATTTGTAATTTGGACCATGAATATGGATTTTTTTTGAACTCTAACTCATGATGTAATAAGGCCTAAGTGGCATAAACATGTTAATGTGGATTTTCAAGTAATTAAGATTCTAAGTATTTATATACTTATATGGTTTGATAAGTGTTTAAATTTTTCAAGAAATTATTTAGGGTTTGATATTTATTTATCATGTCCCTTAAGTGATTTTATAAATTATTTGTGATTAAAATTTAGGATATGACCCCTTTAGAAGCAAAATCCTTGTCTCAATTTATTACATACATTCATAACTTCATATTTCAAGGTAAGATAAATTCTCTAAAGTAGTTCTTGAGGATTCATGAGGTTGTGGTTGATATTGCTAAGAGATGAAATGATTATGAAAATGGAATATCTCTTAGAAGGATGTACAAAAAAATAGTAAGCATATTTTTCAACTAGTCAAACAAAATATTTTAACATAAATGTAATCTAATGTAGAAGGCAAGAGATAGTTTTGTTCACATTACATTAGATATAAGAAACTAAAAGTACAAGTTTATTTTCTCTTAGTTGTTATTCCACTCAAGTATTGACATGCTATCAGCAAGCTTTACTTATGTTCTCATCATCTTAGAATTAAAAGTAGAAGATGGATTCAACTCTTCCACAAAGAGTGTATTTGTAGGTTGTGTAGATCATGAAGCAAGTTTACTCTAATATTAAATCTCCTTCCAAATCTAAATTCAAATATTATAAAAAGACAATAAATTTTCTAGAAAGTAAGAAAACTTGCTATCTTCAATTATTCAAAGAGAATATTAAAATAGAGTTCCATAACTAATAAAACATCCAAACATTGTTGTAGAGCATGAGGATCTACAACCATACAACAGTTGTTCTTAATGCAAGACATAACTAATGGAAAGTCCTTCCCATAACTAGGATTGAGATCTCAACTCACAAGTACATGAGAAAGAAGAGCATACATGTCAAGACACCACACATTGATCTTAGAGCTACAACCACATAAGCATTCCCTCAATGTGCTCTATCAAACTCTTGTTAAGCTCTTCTTAACTCAAGAGCTCCCACCAATACATCTCTCATGATCTCTCATGGTGATATAAGCATGAAAGAAACCAATATTTATTTGCAAAGAGAAGATAAGATACCTAGAAACCTTTCCCTAACTTAACTAATGATCTTCAACTATTTCCATATATTTTTTTACATTTTCATAGCTATTTTATCAATTGGAATAGGAAATTTCAGAAGTTTTCCTATTCTCTTGGATCATCTCTAACATTATTAGAATGTCTTACTAATAAAAAGTGCTCACAAGTGGGATGTCTCATTTTTACCTAAGACGTATCCATCATGGTTGAGATGTCTTAACCTTACTTCAGATGTATCAGCTAAGACATCTCACGTTCATCAGAGGCATCTTCCCAAAAATGTCACAAATTTACTAGAAGCACCTTGAATTTTCTAGAAATGTCCCAAATCTACAAAAAGTACCTTAAAATGTTGTAAAAGGCACATAAAATTACCTAAGATGTCATAGCATTTCTTGAGATGTCTCACACTCCTATGAGGCACCTCACTTGAGATGACTATTAGATATTCTAGATGTCTCTAGAACATTCTAGATTTCAAGCAAGATATCTCATTAGCCTTCAAGATGTCTTCATAGAGCCCAAAATCTGCAAAACACATATGTAGGAAAGAGAACAAGGGAATATTAAGAGGTATCCCTACACCAAGTCTCCCCTCCTTCAAAAGGTGAACATATGTAAACAAGGGAGTTAGGGTTGACATGATCCCCATGTCATGTAGTTTGATTTCATGGATCCATACAACATCATCTATGAACTAATATCCCAATGGATCAAGTACTTATGCCTCTTGACTTTGACAATGCTAAAAGCTTCCCTCTACTTGAGTTCTATCTTTCTCTTCATTGAATGCTTAGGTTGATCAATAGTTCCCACAACTCATCAATGCTATCATGTATGATCTTCTCACCAATTAGTCCATGATAGTTGATGTTGGGACATCTCTTCTAAAATCCTTGTTTTTTCTTACATGTGTGTTTTGTAGATTTTAGGCTATCTAGAGATGTCTTGGAAATCAAGGGGACATCTTAGCCAGGAGTGGATTCCTCATAAAAGACATCTTTGGATTAACAAGAAACATGTTTATTTAAGAAGAGACATTTTTTGTAGTGTAAAGCATCTCAAGCAAGACATCTTATGCACAAAGGAGATGTCTCTAATAAGACATATTGGGATAGGAGGACATGTCTTAACCAGGGAGGAGACATCTCTTAGAAATAGTAAAAATCTTGGCCAAAGGTGGGATTTTTATAGGAGATGTCTTCCTAAGGCCAAATATGATCTGTACAACCAAGAAACTTCTAGAAATAGTTGTTCTAATTTTGGAAATAGAGAAAGAAGACAGAAAAGGATGGGAAATAGTAGAGGATCTTCAAGTAAAACTTGAAAAAAATTTCCTAGGATATTTCATGTCTTGTTTTCTAATTAATATGAATTGTTTTATGTTATAGAGAGAGAGAGAGAGAGAGAGAGAGAGAGAGAGAGAGAGAGAGTACATGAGATTTCTCACTAAGAGCTCTTGAATTAATGGAAGATTGGACAAGATGTGGGAAAGTACACTAAGTAAGTGCATAGATATTATAGCTCCAAGATCAATTGTGTAGGCTTGTATGTTCTAGCATTGCTTGTTAAGTGAGATCTCATTCCTAGGTTGTAGAAAAATCTCTTTATCAGTTGTGTCTTGCATTAAGAATAGCCATTATGTGGTTGTATACCCTCATGCTCTATAATATCATTTCAGTGTAAAATATTTTTAAACATTTGTAGGTTTTGGGAATCCTATTGTAATCTTATAAGTGAATAATTGAAGATAGCTAGTTTTCTAGAAAATTAATTATCTTTTCATGATATCTAGATTTAGTATTTGAAGATGATTAATTACTAGAGTTAACTTACTCCAGTGTTATTGATATTGGAGCTTTGTATTTATTATTTCTTAGATTTGGTAGAGGATTTTATTTAGTTTAAATGACACCTAGGAAGAGATAGGTTCAAGGACTAAATAGAGACATGGAGAGCATGAAGTCTATCTTCCAAATAATGGTTGCTCAATTAAATAAAATTATCGCAAAGGTAGACAAAAATTTCGATCGTAACTATATCCAAACATGTAAAGGTTATGAGTATGTGTGTCTAGAAGAAGAAGTTTGAAAACTAGGTGAAGATGGAGTAGATGAAAAGAAAGGATAATCTAGCTATGGAAGTGTAGAAAATCATTAGCCAAGGATTCTAATGAAAGGAAATCCTATTCCTCATATGAGAATTCTAAGGGTTCCAATTATGTTAAATACTTCTTTTCTAGGAAATCTTGATGAGGAAGATGAGGCAAGGCTTTCTAAAGCATTCAAAAATGTTGCAAGACTTTCATATGTTGAATTGAAGGCTTTTAATGGTGTAGATGACACCAATGCTTTTGCAAGTTAGCTAAAGATACTTGAGAAGCATTTCTAGTTGGAAGAGATATTGAATAACTTAATGGTACCTATATCTAAATCTAGATTAGAAGTTATGGCCTCTACTTATGAGAGAAGTTTCAAGGTCATAAAATATGAAATTCTCAATCCATCAGATATTAGGATCTAATGAAATAGAGGCTAAAAATAAAATTTAAACAATCTCATCAAAGGCAAGAGATCATTATGAAGTTGAAGTTCCTAAGGTAAGGTGATAATGATGTCAAAGAATTCTACCTCAAATTTTGTGATCTATACAATCAAGCTAAAGTAAATTTAGAAGATTATGAATAGGCTTCATTCTTTTTAGGAGGTCTCAAAATAGTGTACTTGTAGAAGTTGTGTTTTTATGAGTCAAAAACCCTTGATTAGGCTTATGATTTGGCACTCAACATTGAGAAGAAATTAAGTGAATTCTAAAACATGAGAAAATCAACATCCAAGAGGAAGGAGAAGGCATTCAAATTTGGAAAATATTCTAAGTTTAAATCTAAATAAAATCATGAGATCAATGATAAGATTACTAAAATATATAATGAGAAGAGAAAAATCAAGAAGAACCAATAAAAGTGAGGCAAGGGTCAAGGAAATACCTTATCAAAATTTTAGTGCTTCAAGTATGGAGAATTAGAACAAAAGCAATGGGAATGTACACTTTACAAGGCATACAAGGGTAAAGATGTGCAAGCCATGGAAGTGGAGGAGACATCAAGATAAAGGTCTTCAAATAGGTAATCCTAATGCTCCAAAAATTAAGGTTGTTTTTGAGTTAAATTCTTATGCATTCATGGGGAATGTAAATAGGGGAGATCATTCTAATAGAAAATTATTATTTTGGATTAGGGCTAGATGTTTGCTTAGTAGAGAATGAATTCATATTTTTATTTATGGAGGAGACCAATAGAATATTATTTCTTCTATGATAATTGCTATATTGGGTTTGGTAACTAATCCTCATCATAGACCTTATAAAGTGCATTGATCATCTAGAGACTTTTCCCAAGAAGTGAGAGAAAAATGTACTTTGAGATTTAAAATTGGATGTTTTCATTATGTTGTGAAGTGTGGTGTACTTGTAATAAATTGTACTAATGTAATTCTTCATAGACCTTGGAATTTTGACAATGGTGCTTAGTTTGATGGAGCATGAAATGTATGGAGTATAGCTAGATCTAATGAAACCCATGAGTTGATTCCAATGATAGTTGAACATGTGAGGCAACAAATCTCACTAAATGTTTCCTTAATCCTTTTATGAGAGAGTGAATACATTAAGGAACATGATGAAATAGGTTTTGGTTTCATTATTATGACAATAGTTTATATTAATCATGATGATGTGTAGGATGAACTTCCTATAGGTGTACTAGGCTTGAAGAACAAAATTTCCAAGGTGTTTAATGGGGAATTGGATGGATTAACATCAATGAGGAATATACAACATCACATTGATTTTATTCCTAGTGCTACCATTTCAAATAAGAGGACTTTTCAAATGACACCAAATCAATAGGCCGAATTACAAAGGTAAGTATAGGAGTTACTTGTAAATGGTTCCATGAGGAAATCCATTTCACCTTATGTAGTTCCAGTAGTGCTAGTGCCAAATAAGAATAGTGATTAATGGAGGATGTACATTGATTCTAGAGCAGTATATAGAATAATAGTGAGGTAGAGGTTTCCTATTCCAAGGATGGATGATATCCTTGATGCCCTTACCAACATTGAAATTTTTAGCAAAATTGATATAAAGAGTGGTTATCATCAAATCAGAATTAGGCTTGGTGATGAGTGCAATAGATATTTCAAGATGCTAAATGGATTGTTTAAGTATTTGGTGATGTCATTTTGACTCACAAATGCACCTATTAAATTCATGAGGTGATACATAATGTATTAAAGAACTTGATTAGTAAGTGCTATATTATCTTTTTTGATGATATTTTGGTATATAGCTCTAATGAGGAAGAGTACTTGGATCACTTAAGGATGATGTATCTTAAGTTTAAGGAGGCACACTTGGTGATCAATGTGAAGAAAAGGCATTTATTTAAGAGGAAAATCACATATTTTGGGAATGTGATTCCTAAAACAAAATTTGGATAAAAGCTATCAAGGTAAAGGCTCTTAGGGATTAGCCAACTCCTAAGAATTTTGGGGAGGCAATATCATTCCTTAGTTTAAAAGGTTTTTATAGATGATTCATAAAAAAATTTAGTGGTATTTCATGGCCTATATTTACTTTGTTAAATAAAAATAAAGATTTCTTGTGGGATAATGAAACCTAAGGAAGCTTTGACTTGTTGAAAGTAAAGATTACTAGTGAACTAGTGCTTACAATTCCAAATTTTTAGAAGCTTTTTTAGGTGGAAGTGGATGTAAGTGGACTTGTCATTGATGAGGTACTTTCACAAGAAGGTAGACCTATTGGTTTTTTTTCCAAAAAGTTGAATGAGTCAAGGAAAAAATACCGCATATATGAAAAGGAGTTTTACACTATTCTTCAAGTAATCAAGCATTGTACACATTATTTGTTACCTAAGGAGCTTACTTTCATGACAAACCATAAAGCACTTTAATTTCTATACTTACAAAAGAAGTTGAATGTAAAGCACATGAAGTGAGTTGCATAATTATAGGATTTTAATTTTTTTTTGATACACAAAAGTGGAAAAGCCAATATGATGGCTGGTACATTATCCAAGGTGCATGTGGTTAACTTCAACGTACCTCATATGAAAGGTATAGATGATTTTGCTTATTTGTATGAGCATGATGATCATCTTGGGCTAGTTGGAAGGAGCCTCAAAGAGCCATTGTTGAGTAGGATAGACAAATGGAGGAACTATCATATTCGAAATGAACTATTATTTAAGAATGGAAAGGTATGTATTTTTAATTATGATTTTACAAAAAAATATTTTCTTTAAAAAGCATTGTACTAGCATGGTAGGTCACATGGATAGGGATAAAGCATTGGAACTTATGGTTAGATACTATTCTTGGCCTGGTATGGTAATTGAAGTTTCAAAATTTGTAAAGGAGTATTTGAATTGTCAAAAGTTCAAAGAAGGTAAAGAAGTAAATGAACATTATATTCCTTTATCAATTCCTAAGGGTTCATGGAAAAGTGTATCAATGAATTTTATGTGGTATTCCAAAAACCAAAAGTGCAAATGGTGCAATTTTTGTTGTTGTTGATAGGTTCTCTAAGATGGCACACTTCATTCCATGCAAGAATGTGAGTGATGCTTCTCATGTTATGAATTTTTTTCCACCATGTTGTGAAATTTCATAGAATTCCTTTGAATATTGTTAGTGACAAAGACTCCAAATTTACCAGTCACTTTTACTTTGAAAAATTTTAGGAAGAAACTTGAATTTTTCTAGTGCATATCATTTATAATATGATGATCAAACAAAGATGGTAAATAAATCCTTGCTAAAAATATTGAGATTTTTATATGATAGATACCTAAACAAGTGAAAAAACTTATTGTGTGATGTAAATTTTTCATCCAATAATTTTTTTCATGTTACTATTAGCAAAAGGCCATTTGAGATGAACTACGAGCTTTGTCCAAAGATGGTCAACACTTTGAAGAGCTTTGATGATGATGCTTAACTTAATGTTGATTTTGTACAAGAGATGAGGGATACCAATGCTCAAGAAAAATCAAATATTGAGAATATGGCTAAAGAGAGAGTCCTCAAGAGGAATGAGGATAAATATAAGCCTAATTTTACTATTGGTAACTTGGTTTAGATGCACTCAAAGAATAAGTGGTTAAGAGATGTTAACTTCTCTAGGTAGAAAGACAAGAAGATAAGGGCTTTCAAAATCAAGGCTAAGATCAATGATAATGCTTTTAAGATCAACTTACCATACAATGTTGGTATGTCTTTTGTGTTTAATGTTTCAAATCTTGTGCACTATCATGAACCAGGCCATACAATGTAGCATCGATAAGTTGAAGGAGGCTATTAATCAATCCAAGACTTTAATGGAGAGAAAGATAATCATACTCAAGCAGAGGGAAGCTTCTAGCACTTGGAAGTCAAGAGGCATGAATATTTGATTCATTATGAGGATTAATCTGCAAATGATTTTGTATGGGTCCATGATAACAAATTTCATGAGTGGAGGATCACTTCAACCAATGCTCCCTTATTCACATGAGTTCACTTTTTGAACAATGGAAGATCTAGTGTATAGAAACCTCTTCCAAACCCCTTGTTCTTTTCTAAATTTTTATTTTACAGGTTTTAGGCTCTAGAGAAACATCTTGAAGATTAAGAATATGTCTTGGCTAGAAGTGGAGTCTTCATAGAATGTGTCTTGGAATTGACAAGAGACATATTTATATAAGAGGATACATCATATGAAAAGTAAATATATCTTGAGCAAGATGCTTTGCACATATAGAAGATGTCTCAATTTAGACATCTTGAACTAGGAGGAGATGTCTTAACCAAGGAGAAGACATTTTCTAAAAACAACAAACATTTTGGTTGAAGGTGGGGTTATTATAGAAAATGTCTTCCTAAGGTCAAAGATGACACATATGGCTAAGAAACTCTTAGAATTAGTCATTCCAATTTTGGAAATAGTGGAAGAATCCAGGAAAGAACAAGAAATAGTATAGGATCTTCAAGTGAATCTTGAGAAAAGTTTCGTAGTATTTTTCATATATTTTTTTATAATTAATATGAATTATTTCATGTTAGAGAGAGAGAGAGAGAGAGAGAGAGAGAGAGAGAGCTCTTGAGTTGATGAGAGCTTAGGTAAGATGTAGGAGAGCACATTGAGTAAGTGCATAGAGGTTGTAGCTCCAAGGTTAATTGTGTAGGCATTTGTATTCTAGCTTTACTTGTGGATTAAACTCTCATTTCTATATTATGGAAGAATCTCTTTATCAGTAGTCTCTTACATTGAGAATAGCCATTGTATGGTTGTAAAGCCTCATGCTCTAAAATATTGTTTAAGTGTGAAATATTTTTAGATGTTTGTGGATTTTGGGAACCTTGTTGTAATCTTCTAATTAAATAATTGAAGATAGCTAGTTTTCTAGTTTTCTAGCAAATTAATTAGCTTTTCATAATATCTAGATTTAGTGTTTGAAGGTGATTAATTATTAGAGTGAACTTGCTCCAATAGTGTACAAGATCTAAGACATTAGACACAAAATACATACCAACATTGTTTGGTAAATCAATCTCAAAGGCATTATTATTAATCTTAGCCTTAATTTTGAAAGGTTCCATCTTCTTGGCTTTTAGCTTAGGTAAGCTAACATATCTCAACTACTTCTACTTCATATGATAACAAACCAAGTTATCAATAGTAAAATTTCCCTTCCATTTTTCTTATTCCTTTTGAGGACTCTCTCTTAAGCCTTCTTCTCAAGATTTGATTTAACTTGTACATGGAGATCCCTCATATCTTGCATAAAATCAACACTCAATTGAGCTTCATAATCAAAGATCTTCAGGATGCCCACTAGCTTAGGAAAAAAACCATAATTCATCTCAAATGGGCTTTTACCAATAGCAACATGAAAAGCATTATTATATGAATACTCAACCTTCTTCTTCTTCTTGGTGTTTGAAAGTCTCTCACTCATTCTTCCTTCACCATCAAATCACAATGTAGATTACCTTTACACTATCCATCCATTTCAGATCTGAGGTAATCAATTTCATTACTATCAATGTCCACATCCACATTAATAATGATCTTCTCATTATGACTACTGCCGTAGCCATCATTATCAAATACAAAATCAAACATATTACCATTATTAGTCTTGCTCCTACTAACTATGGCATTATAAGTTACATTGCTTTAATTATTAAAAACATAACTTCCAACTTGATTATAATCATTCTAATGATCATGATTCTCATCATCATAATAGAATAAACCACTACTAAGTTAAAGTGAAAAACTAGCATCTAGCACACTAGTTTCCTCGTGAGAGATATTAGTACCATCAATAAGATAAAGATCATACTTACTTACCTCTCCATGGCTTCTCCAATCCAATATTGATTCAAGTGGATCTTCAACATGTGGCTATACAATCTCATCAAAGCTTAAAGCTTCAATATTTTACCTAGAAGTTTCTAATCTCAATGGTTCCTCTTCTTCATTAGGTACATACAAATTAGTAAAATCAGTCATACCCTCTACATGAGGTATGCAAAAATCTACAATGTGCATTTTAGACAATGCATCAACCACTATATTTTCTTTCCCACTTTTGTGCTTCTCCATTAGCACAAGAATTACTAAAACTACACAAGGTGAAATGGGTTCATTCATGAAGCTAGTTGTAAGTAATTCCTTCACTTTCCTTTACAATTCAACCTACTAAAACACCACAAAATTTCGAGCTTTGTACTTCCCCGGCAAAAAGTAGGTCCCTGTGACCTGCAGGCAACCGTGGCTACAGTTGGCGTCACACATTGCAACTTTGGAGGACAAAGGGCTTCATTTTCACTAAGTGTACATCCCCAGGTGTAGACGCTCAGCGTATACGCCCAAGCCTGACACCTACAGTGTATACGCCCAACGTATATGCCTAGCACTCCATAGCATATACGCCTAGCGCCCCAGCGTGTACGCCCTGGTGCTGCAGATGCACACGCTCGACGATAGAACCTCCAAAGGTAGAATGAAGACAACACCAAATCACCGATCGCCCAGCTTTCAGCCTTTCAACTTGTGACTCAGCAGTCTAGCTGGTATGCAGCCCCGCACCCTCAGCCTGTAGCTTCACCAAGCACCCAAGATTGGGTGAATGCTAAAAAATTGATGCAGGAATTAACAGATGAGGTAAAGCACCTCAAAACAGTCGCTGACGGAGAGCTGAAAGTAGTAGATTTCTACAAGGATGATCCTATCAGCTCTTCTGTCCCGCCATTGACCCTGCCCAAGGGCGTCCCCTTTCCAACGCTGACTAAGTACAACGGAGAGACAGATCCTAACGCTCACCTCATAACATTCAGATTAGAGTGTGCGCTCCTTCAGGCATGGCCCCACTCCATACTACGAGTATTCCCCACGTCCCTCGCGGGAAGGGCACTCGATTGGTACCGGGCCCTGCCCAGGAACTCCATCCTTTCCTTGGACGATCTTCTACGCTAGTTTGTGACCCGATTCAAGAATAGCTTGAAACCCGAGGCCACACTGGATAGCCTCATGTAGATCAAGCAAGCACCGCTTGAACCGGTGCAGAAGTTCATTCAAAGATGGAGTGCGGCTCTCAACGAGTTACATGACCCAATCTCTCCAACCTATCTGCTTACAATATTGAAGGGGGGTGTCAATGATTTCTTCAAATCCAAACTATATTACCTCAATACGCGCGATCTAAATCAGGCATTTGAACAAATCAAGAACATAGAGGAAGCTGCTCAAAACAGCCACGACCCTGCATACTTGGCCTTCAGAAACCAACACACTAAAAAAGACAAAGAGAAGGCCAAGACAACTATAGCAGCGATAGCGGGGGCACAGCAAACGAACACCACATATCAACACAGACCACCCGCGCCCCCCACCAACTACTATCAGCCCACTCCCACAACAGCCCCAGAGTCATCATCACAGAATCCGACGAACCGTACACGCAATTTCGAGAGGAAAGAACCCTCTCAATACACGTCTCTGCCGATGAAACCATCCCAGCTCCTTGATCAGCTCCTAAAAGCTGGGCTGATGACACACAAGCAGTTATCCCCTGCGGCCATCCAAAGACATGAACGGTTCTGCCAACTCATACAGAACCCAAGCTTAGCAACGCCGGATGAGCCGCCCGTGCCCAAAGGGTTCAGGATGGATCGCCTCCGCGACTACCATCAACGCAATGGGCACGGAACAGATTACTGCTTCACCCTGAAGCAAGACATCTAGTGGATGATTGATGATGGCAAAATTACTTTCGACGGGGCTAACCCCGTCCAACCGCAAAACCAAATCATGGGGGTGTACAAAGACCCCCTCAACACTAAAGAGGCAGCGTACGTAATTGACGCAATCTATTGTGACGATGGTTCTGACACACCCCGCATCAACACCATCTACCCCGAAAATAAACAGGAAACACTTGGCAAGTCGTTCATAGTTCAGATCCCTCCCGTTGAGTCCGCACCCGCATCTCAACCATCCCACGCCCTGTAGCCGCCATACGTAGTCCGAGTGCCTCCGACTGTATCCGCCCCCAACATCACGACGCACCAAAAACCATACGTAGTACGCATCCCTCCGGTCAATCCCACGGATACACCAACCCCTCATGCTCAGCCTACCCCTTTCGTAGTTCGAGTACCACCCGTTGTTGCCACGGTGGAGGTCCAACCTCTGCCAAGACCAACCCCGTACGTCATCAGGATACCTGGACAGACTCCTGCCCAGTCATGCCCGACCATCCACCTGTAACCCCGTCTAGCTCCATACGTTGTAAAGGTCCCAGGGCAATCCCAGGCTCCGAGGCCAACTCCACCTCCGTGTAACATATGAGAACGCCTGGCAGACAGACTTACACGTGAGCGCA
>MNCI01030123.1:506691-546737 GCA_015680685.1 Gnetum montanum | reverse complement strand
CCTCTTATTTATAGATATGGCGGCGGACCATGATATCGTGTATGCGATATCGCAGGGAGAGACGCGATATCGCGTACGCGATATTACGGCTTGTGTGATCTGTGTCTCATCACTTGGCAAGGTCTATTCTTTCTTAATTAGATGATATTGATCCTCATTGCAGTAGCTATAAAAATTGACATAAAATAGATCAATCTATATTGATTTGGTAATGAAGATCGATGCGATCTTTTTGTAGCATATGTCAAAGTTCTCAATCCCAATCAATATCCTTATTGATTTAGAAAGATCCAACAATAACTTAAGATATAGAGACGTATCAAATTAATTATCTTATATTAATAGGCATTGAATAAATTGATGCACTTTGATCTAGTAAAATAATAAAAGAAATAAAAAGATAGATGTTTAACTGACCAAAACTAGAACAATTGGGGATCTAACACAGCTCCCTACTAGCCTTTGGCCAGTGCCTGGCCAATAAAGGTGATGAGATGAACATAGATTTCAACCAATAGATATAATCTAACCTTTATCACACAGCCAAGCTAATCGACTAGTAAAATAATTAAATTAAACTCAGCATAATTCAAAAAGTTACATCTAGATATAATATTGGATACTATATCACATTCACATTTTCATCAAATTACCAATTCAAAAAAAATGGAATTGTATCATGCTACAATTTGTCAATATATATTCACAATCAAAATTAAATAAGCATTAAATATTTAAACAATGCATCATAATTCTAGTCTTTCAAAAGTAAATAATAAAAATTCACTTGTCCATGTACCCCACAATGGCTCAACCATCATACATAAAAAAAATGAATATTAAAGCAAAGATCAAGTCTCTAATCCTCCCTCCACCTCCATGTCTTCTTCAAAGTAAGAAGGCTCTACCCCTTCATCATCATCCCTAATTTGAGAATGAACATTATTTTTAATGTCTACCATGCTCTTATCCAAGGTGATGAGAGCTAATCTAATCCTCTCTAAAATGGATATGATCTTCATCTAAGTAGATCTAACCTCATAACGCTAGGTTCAGACCTCATCCCTGAATTCATGAACTTCACTAGCCTTTGGTGCTAATGAAGAGACTAGATCTTCTGAATCCTTGAAAAATGGACCGACCTTGACATAAATCTTAAGAGAATGGATGAAGGTGTTATTTTTGAGGACTAAGAGATGCACCTTCATACTTTTTTAAGGTTCTGACACCATAGACTTCTAAAGGATGGCTGAAATGAGGAAGGAAAAGCAAAGCTTGAGTGAATCATCATTATAATGTAAACCATAGGTAGGTGAAGTTTTCTTCCTCCTTGAACTTCAAAGCCTTCATTACCGAGAGGGCTAGACTTAGAACATATGTTGTATGTGTAGAGGCTAGGATGTTCATGATAATCATTCTTGCCATCACATGGTGCTCTAGTCAAAGGTTTACAAAATGTAAACCTTGAGCTTGCAACCTCATAGAATCAAATTCACCAATAAAATGGTGTAAGAGGTCATATTTTTCCTCTATGTTGGCCTTGGGCTTGAAGATGTTGTCCCCTCTAAATGGTAGCCTAGACCACTATTGGAGCCTTACAACAATCACCTTCACTCATGTTTTCCTTACTAAGAAAACTAGGTAATGCTTAGAAGGATTCTCTTTGGTTAAATGGAGCTTAAGGTTTCTATAAAACTCCAAGACTTCTTCCCAATAAAACCAATCAATGGGAGGTCAGATGAAAGCCTCACATCCCATTACTTATAGTTGCTATCTTAAAATTATATTTGTATGGTCAAACCATTCAGAATAATCTATCTTGTAATGCCAAGGAGCGATTTTTAACCATTCACTCTTGAGGGCCTATAATATAATAAGAAAATTGAGATTCCAATATGCTCAAAGTTTGACCATATTGATGTGGCCTATATATAACTAAGTTAGTGACAAAGTTTGGCCCAAAATTTATTGAACCATATGCCAAGGAGCGATTTTTAACCATTCACTCTTGAGGACCTATAATATAATAAGAAAATTGAGATTCCAATATGCTCAAAGTTTGACCATATTGATGTGGCCCATATATAACTCAGTTAGTGATAAAGTTTGGCCCAAAATTTATTGAACCATATGCCAAGGAGCGATTTTTAACCATTCACACTTGTGGGCCTGTAATATAATTAGAAAATTGAGCATCTGATAAGCATATTGTATCAATTGAGCATTAGTGTTGATTTAGTATGATCCATATATAACTCGGTTAGGAAGACCTTACTAGGATTAATTGAGCTAAATATCACCTCATAATGTCTGCTTCATTTTTTGTAAGGATGTCTTACAATCTCAAGCTCTCCAACTTTCCTAAGATTTAAGGATTTGAGATGCATTTCTTATAGCAAACTCAATCCCTAACTTGCTCTTGGATCAGCTTCCATATTGGTTATACCCTACTATCATATCTATTTGAAGTTGGTTATCCTTCCCCCCTCCTAATTAATCCAGGGTATGTCTCATGCCTAGATTAATTAGTAAAATAATTATTAAAGGAATGTGGATTTGGACTTTCTTAGAGAATATACCAAAAGCAAGAGTTTCATGGATTTTATATAATCTCCTCTATGTATGAGATACTGGTAAGCTTTAGTATTCCAATCATTAGGATCCATAATGCTTAACCATAGTAGGAATCTCAACCACTAACACCTATGAAAGGTAGAATGAAAAACAAATGGAAGACCTTAGAGTTTGAATTACTAGTGGACATAATAGATGGAAACCAAAGAAAAAGTGGTAAGGATTTATCCAAAAATATAGAAGTAAAATAGGAAGAATAAATATGTAGAAAGAGTGCACAAACAATACTCTTTAAAATATAAAGAAAAATTAATCAATAAACTAAATAAGATAAGTAAGATAATTGGTCCAAGTGAAGGTAGATATTAAAATACATCCTAAGATAAGTCGATTTGCCTTATTCAATGTCATATCCTAGCTTAAAGGTGATGGCACAAAGAAGTATTGTGAGGAATTACTACTTCACCCATATACACTCTGCTTACAGAAGGAGGTTCTTGGTGGATGCCTTAAAGTATGAGCTTTGGGCATCACTTCAACTATAAGGTTCTTGTGGAAATGTAGCCTTGCTCATGATTGAAGGTACTTTTAAGGCTAGCTTCTTAGATGGACAACTATTCTTTCTTTTTATTGTTGTCTATGTCTTTTCTTTTTCATTTTTTCTTTTTTTTTTCTTTGATTCAATTGAAGCATATAACAAGGTCTTCTTCAATCATGAGGTTCTTATGGAAGCCAAATGTATTGTTGAATTTTTTAAATGGGTTTCTCACGTGGATGCTAATTAAGTTTCATATGCTTGTATCATATTTATTGCTAATTCCAATATCACACAACCTTTCCACGTTATTGACTTATCCAAGGAAGTAATTAATAAAACCATTCATTAATAATCATGAACCTAACTTAGTTATTTCTCCTATGAATCATGAAACTTTTAAAATTTAAAGAATTTTATGAAGAGGTAAAACAAAAGAGTTATCTTACATACTCTAGTTGTTTATTAATTTAAGGATCACCCTTAGTTGGATTTTGGGATTAAACTAACCTATCTCAAGGTAGGGAGAGTTTTCCTTCTTTCTTGCATTCCAAACATCATGCAAATGAATTATTTAGAGTCCTAACTAATAATAGAGTTTCTGTTATCCTCTACATTTTTCAAGGTAAAAGTTATAGAATATTATGTTCATATTATTACAATATGGAAGAAGGCATTTACTTAAGGTTACCTCANTGCTAAAAAGAAATATTGGGTAAAAAAATTATAAGATGCACTTTGGGCTTATAGGATTACATATAAACCAAATTTAGGATATTCACCTTATCAATTGGTTTATGGAAAACAATGTTTATTGCACATAGAAATAAAATACCAATCTTTATAATTAGCACAATAATTAAATTTTGATAAAGAAACAAACCAAGACTTTAGAATGGCTCAAATACATGAGCTTGATGAAATACATTTACATGCACTTGACAAGCAAAGAATAATTAAAAAATAAATGAAGAGTATGCATGATAAAAATATCTTTAAGAAATATTTCTCAATAGGTGATAAGGTCCTATTATATAACATGAGATTACATAAATTTCTAAGAAAGCTAATAACCTAGTGAGAAGGCCCCTACCTAGTATTACAACCCCATGATAATGGAAGTGTCCAAATTGCACCTATCAAATATTTATCTACTCAATTTTTAGTAAATGGCCAAAGACTTAAGCAATATCATCAATACCAAATAAAGGAACTNTAGCTATCTTATGTTGGATTTTGTAAGACTTAAGGAATTTCTCCATTATTCTGTTTACAAAGTGAGTTTCTTAATCACTTATGAGTGGTCATGGGGTTCCAAACCATGTCGAAATATGTTCCCATAGAAAAGCTACAACTACTTTAACATCATTTGTTAAGGTAGCTTTAGCTTTTCCCGACTTAGTTACATAGTCTATGTAGACCAAAATATATTAACATTTATTAGATTATGGAAATGGTCCTAAAAATTCTATACCCCACACATCAAAAGCTTTTTTTATTAAGATTGGATTAAGTGGAATCTCTTGTCTTTTTATCATTGTCTCGATCCCTTGAAATTTATCACATCCTTGGACATATTTATGAGCATCTCTAGATATAGTAGGTTACTAAAATCCACTTTGTAAGAATTTTATAGTGGTTCTTTGACTATTAAAGTGTCCACCTCCAAGGTCATCATGACACATGTGTAAAATTTCTTGTTGCTCATTTTCTTGCTACATTATCCTTATAGATTCTATAGAGGTTTGATTTATTACAAATGTATTTGGAGATATTCCTTAGAAAACATTTCCTTTCCACTTTAATCCATTGAGTTGGTATTTTCATAGTGACAAGGTAATTTGCTATATCAGTAAACCAAGGATCTTTTCTTATTAAAAAGAGTTGTTCATCAAAAAATTTGTCATTAAATACTCCTTTTGTCTTATTTTCATCTATGGTTTTCAATCTAGAAATATTGTCTACCAAAAAAATTTTCCTACCCCTTTTGTCTAAAATATCAAGATAAAATTCTTGAATTAGGTACCATCTTATTATCCTAGCATTTTTTATTTTTTTGTTTGGTAGAAATTTAATGGCTAGATGATCAATATATACTCTAGTTTTATATCCTATTAAACAATGCCTAAATTTATCTAAAGCATATATAATGACCAAGAGTTCTTTTTCTATAGTTTTATAATTCACTTGGGCTTGATTTAGACTTTTAGAGACATAGTAAATTAATCTTAGTTTACTATCTATGTATTGTCCCAAGACTACCCCCACATCTATGTCACTAGCATCACACATTAAATCAAATGGAAAATCCCAATTAGGTGCATTAAGTATAGGGGTAGTAGTTACTTTTTTTTTAAGTTTAGAGAAAGCTTCTTGGCAGTCATCAGTTCATGTAAAAGAAACATCCTTTTCTAAGAGCATATAAAGTGGCTTGGCTATTTTTGAAAATTCTTTGATAAACCATCTCTAGTATCTGACATTTCCTAAAAAGGATTGAAGAGTCTTTAAGTTTGTTGGATTTGGAAGTGTAAATATGTATTCTACCTTTTCCTCATCCATTCTTATTCCTTAGAAATTACATGTCCTAAAACTACACTTTTTGTGAACATTAAATGACTCTTCTCCCAACTTATTTTTAAGTTCTTATTGATGCATCTATCTAACACACATTCTAAATGTTTTAATGTTTATTCATATATATCTCCATATACTAAAAAATCATCCATGAAAAATTCTACATATTCTTCTAACATATCAAAAAACACTAATATCATTGCCCTCTAAAAGGTAGTAGGTGCATTACAAAGACCAAAAGGCATTTAATGGTAAGAAAAAGTTCCACAAGGACATGTGAAGGTTTTTATTTTAGGTTGATCTTCTTGTGTAATGGATACTTGATTGTAATCACTAAACCTATCCAAAATAAATAGTGCTCATTCCCTTCTAATCTCTTCAAAATTGAGTCTATGTAAGGTAGGGGAAAATGATCTTTCTTTATGTTTTAATTAAGTATTCTATAGTCCACGCAAACTCACCATTTCGCTCCTTTTTTAGGTACTATAGTGATAGGGCTTATCCATTCTCTATTAGCTATTAGGTAAGTAATTTCTTCCTTCAAAATCTTAGAAATTTCATCTTTAACAATTTTCTTTAAAGCTAGGTTAATTCTTCTAGCAAGAATTTGAACTAGTTTAATGTTGTCTTCAAGATAAATGTGATGTTGATATATGTTGGATGAAATTCCTTGATGGAGGTCCTCATAACTCCATGAAAATTCCCTAAACTTTCTTTTCAAAAATTCTACTAATTTTATTTCTTTCCCATTAGAAAGTTGGAAATTTATTATTAAGGGTTTATTTTTTTCAAGGAAAATGTACTTAAGATTACTAGTTAATTCTTAAAGTTCTAAGGAGTCATTACTTGGTGGTTGTATTGCTTCTCCCATTCTCCCTAATCTCAAATTCAAAATTTGATCCATGCGATCTTGATATTCTTTTATGAAGGGGTCTAAGAGTCCTTCCTCAAAGTTGTTTAATACTAACATTTCCCTATCTTGTGCCATTATTGATGTGGTTAGTGTATGAGGCATCTAAGCTTCTTTGATATCTTAGTTTGATTAATCCTCTTTTGCTTTATCAAATATATTAAGCATAAAAGTAATGTTGTAAAAAGATAATTGGAGTTTCCCTGATCTACAATTAATTATAGCATCAATTGTTACTAACCAAGGTCTTCCTAATATAATTAGAAAACAATCTAGACATTTTACCTCTAACATCACAAAATCAACTAGGTATTTTCCTTTTTTAACATCTACAATTAAATCTTCAACCACTCCAATGGGTTTAACAATTGAACCATCATCCAAGGATATTGTCATATTAACTTTCCTTACATTCTCCAAATTAAGTGACCTAGCCATTTCAAGTGGCATAATATTGATGCTAGCTCCTAAATCTAAGAGAGCATTCTCAATGTTCTTTCCATTTATCTTTATTGGAATTGTGGACACCCCTAAATCTTGGTATTTTGGAACTTCTTGACTTTTTATAAGTTAAGACAAACTATCAACCAAATAAACTTGTCTGGAAATTTTTTCTTTTCTCATTTTTATGAATAATTCCCTTAAGTATTTAGCATAAAGAGTTGTATCTCTAACATCTTGTTATAATGGAATGTATAAATATAATTCATTAAACATTTTTTCTATATTTTCTTTGGTTGTAAATTCCTCTTGTAATTATTTAGGGAAAGAAGGTAAGACTATTTTCCTATGTAAAGGAGGAAAGTTTAATGATTGTTCTCCTTCTTCAATTGGTTGGTTACTTCCCTTGACATTGATGATGTGTGGTTGATCATTTTCTTGTGTCTTAATTTCTTGAAAACTAACCTTCTTCATAGGCACAGGCTTAATAATTTTTCCACTCCTAGTGATAGTATAATGCAATTATTCCTTTTACTTATTTTGTAATGTGGAATTTGGCTTTATTTGGAAACATAAGTCATTCTTTGTAAGGGCTTGGAATCATCTTCTTATCTCATTCATAAATTACCTACTTTCTTCAATGAAGTAAGACTTTGAGTGAGTCTATCCAAGTGTTCACTAGTTTGGCTCATAAAAGATCTATAATTGTTTTGGGAATACTATTTTTTGAAAGATTCTCTTTGTTAAAATGTAGTTATTGCTTGACTTCTATATTGTTGGAAAGCCTTTATAGATTCTTGTACCTCCTCATGGAAATAGGCTAAGGCTAAATAAGTGATGCAATCATGTTGTTGACTACCACAAAGGTTACATGCTTCATCTTACACCATATGGGCATGTTTCTTTATTAAATGAGTTAACTCATCAACTTTTTTATTTAGTTGGATCATGCATTGAATAATATTAGGTTTTGATCACCTATTACTTTCATCAACCAATGAATCTATGATTCTTCAACCATCATCCAATGTTACATTCAGCATATTTCCACCACACGCAAAGTTAACATTTTGCCTACAATATGGCAATAGGCCTTCTACAAAGATTTGAATAAGTTGATGGGCTAGAAATCCATGGTTGGGGTTTTTCAAACATAGCCCCTTGAACCTATCAAAAGTACTTTCATAGTCCTCATCTTCTTATTGCATGAAACTCATCAATTGCTTCTTTAATGAGTATAATCTATCATTGGAAAGAAACTTTTGGAGAAAGGTAGCAATGAATTTGTCCCATGAGTTGATTTGTGTCCTAAGGATTTGGAGCCAAATATCAGCTTTTTCCTTCAAGGTTGATTTGAAGGCAATTATTTTAGGTCTATCTCCACTTTAAGGTGCCAACATTGCAAGTGTGGTTTCTTATTCTCTTATATGAGTGACTAGATCTTCAACATTAGTCCCCATAAAAATAGGTAGTAAATGAATATTTTTTACTTTCATGTCCCTACCTTGAAAAAAAACTAAGGATCCTTAAGGTATTACTGGTGTTCTTTGGTTTAATAAGGTCCCCAAAGTTTATTCTTGGTAGGCTTATCCAACTAGAATATTAGAGCCTATACTACTAAAGGAAAATGGAATTGAGCAAAATGAAAGTGGAGGAGGTGTATGATGTGAAGGAGACCCAATTGTGAAAGTAGTAGCTGTTATTGGAGTCACAATCAAACTTGGTATGAAAATAGAGGCTACTGAAGTGATGGGAATTTGAAGGTTTAACATATTCACTAGTTGGATGGTTCCTCCAATAGTGTCCATGTTACTTAATATTTGGCTAAAGATTAAATTTTGAGAACTATCTAATGTAGTTGAATTTGTGGTTTGCATTGTAATATTTGATGTATCAAAAAGAGGGTTTAAAATGTGGAAAATTTAAATTGTGTTTTTGCTTTTTTTGTTGGATTTCTCTCTTTATTATTTTGTTTGTCAAGAGAGGTTAAGGGAATAGAGCTAGGCTATCCTTGTTTCTCTTGGATTTTTTTTAAATTGATTTTGATACATTTATAATAGCTAGAGATATTTCTAGGTGGCTAGATTTGTGTTGGATTTTTATGTTTCTTGGTTGGTATCATTTAACAAACACACTCCTCTCTAGCACATTCATGGGCAATTAATCCCAAAATTTTACAAACTGATTTAATTGCTCATATAATTACCACCTTAATTACTAATTTTCTGTAACTTTCTTTAGTTTGGAAAATCAAGGGAACTAATTCTTGTGATCATACCTTTTTCTCATTTTTAATATTTTTACTTTTCTTTTTACAAGAAATAGTTAAAAGAAATTATTTCTAAAACTACTAACAAAAAATGGAAGTGAAAATAATATGTACCTTTTTAGAAGCTCTAAATCTCTAAAAGAAATCTGAAAAACATATTGAACCCTTGATGATGACTAACTTTGCCAGCCTTCTAGCAATGGTGCCAAATTGACAAGCCAACTGAAGTTTGGTGCTAGATTACCTTAATTGCAAAGATGTTACCTTCTTTGTGACTAACTCACAAGTCATATTCATGGAGGAATAGTTCAAAGTTAAAGAAATCATCAAGACAATAAATGATTAGATCCAAATCCAATTAAAATCCCACACTTATGATTGTCACTCATAAGTAAAATCAAAGATTTCACCCTAACTTCTAATCTCAAGTTCAAGGGTGAAAATTGAATAATTGAACCAAATTGAAATCATACAATATTAGCATATATGACAAAAGATTACAAGGGAGATGTCACCTAATCTGTGACCCTACCTTGTTATCTCTACAATGCAACAACTTCATAGCCTCCCTCTTAAGGGATTCCAAAGATTGATGATTACCATAAGGTTTCAACAATATTTCTTGATAATTTACAATGAGAAAAATTAATAAAATGGATTCAATTTGATGTGGGGTTTTTTTGGGATTTTTAACAACCCTCTTTGGGTATCAAGCTTCTCCATTTATACTAGAAGAGGTATGATTATAATTAGAAAAAATATTATTATTTGGGGATATCAATCTTTATCAAAAATTTTGATTTATATTGATTATACAATATCAAATTGTATCAAGGTGGCTATGTTCTTCAATGGTTTATTTGCATTGCACCAATAGTGCAAATCGATATCCTCATTCTTGGCTAGGTGTATTCTCCCTTAATCAAATGATATTGATCCTCATTGTGATAGCTACACAAATCAACATAAATTGGGTCAATCTGTATCAATTTGGTAGTGAAGATTGATGTCATATTTTTGTAGTGTTTGTTGAAGTTCTTGATCCCAATAGATACCCTTATCAATTTAGATAGATCCAGCGATAACATGTGATACAGAGACTTATCAAAGTAATTAGCTTATATCAATAGACATCAAAGAAATCAATGCATTTCAATATAGTAAAACAATAAAAAAATAAAAAGATGAACATTTAACTCATAAAAACTAGAACGATTGAGGATCTAACAATACCCTCAAGTGATTTGGTATCTCTTCCAACTCAAAGTGCTTCTCAAGTGCCTCCAACCAACTTGAAAAATCATTAGTGCCATCTATAGCATTGAAAGTCTTTAACTTAACATATGGAAGTCTTTCAACATTTTTGAATGCTCTATCAAGTCTTGCCTCATCCTTTTCGTTAAGCTTTTCAAGAGAAGAAGTAGTTACCACTGTTAAATCCCTTAGAATTCTCATCCAAAGAATAGAATTCCCTCCCATTGGAATCCTTGATTGATGGATTCCTACATTCTCATGGTTGGATTATCCTTCCTAATCATCCACTCCATATACACCAAGTTGTGAAACTTCTTAATCTAAACATGAATGTTTATCATCTCTGCATGTCTAAATACAATTGGGATTGGCATTTCTATCTACCTTTATGTTGATTTCATCCAACCAAGCAACCATTAGTTAGAAGGTAGACTTCATGCTTTCCATGTCTCTATTTAGGACTTGCACCTATTTCTTCTTAGGCATCATCTAAAATTGACAAAATCCTCAACCAAATATAAATAACAATTGACACAAAGCTCCAATACCAATATTTAGCTAGAGTAGGTTTACTCTAATATTAAATCTCCTTCTAACACTAAATCCAAATATTATAAGTAGATAATTAATTTGCTAGAAAATAAGAAAATTAGCTATCTTCAATTATTCAAAGAGAAGATTACAAAAAGGTTCCATAATCCACAAAAAAATCCAAAACCTCTCAAAACACTCAAACAATGCTATAGAGCATGAGGCTCTACAATCATATAATGGTTGTTCTCAAAGCAAGACATAGCTAATGAAGAGTCCTTCCCATAACCAAGAATGAGATCTTAACTCATAAGTATACAAGAGAGAAGAACACATAGGCCAAGACACCACACATTTACCTTGAAGCTACAACCACATATGTACTCACTCAATGTACTATATCACACTTTGACTAAGCTCTCCTTAACTTAAAAGCTCTTACAAAGACAGCTCTCATGACCTCGCATGATGGTAAAATCATGAAACAAGCCAATAATTATTGGCAAAGAAAAGATGAGATACCTAGAAACCTTTCTCTAACTCTACTTGAGGATCTTTAGCTATTTCCATCTATTTTCCATCTTCTCTTGGCTATTTCTCAAATTAGAATAGGCAATTTCATAAGTTTTCTTTCCTATTTGGGTAATCTCTAACCTCCCCAAGATGTCTCACTAGGAAATATTTCTAGCAAGTGGGATGTCTCATCTTAGCCTAAGACATCTCCAATCGAGCCATTATTGGACAAGAAGCTAATTCATCCAAGCAAAACCTAGTTGACTGAAAGAACTAGTTTGAGAGGCTCGAGCAGAGTAGGGGGAAGGAGGAGGTAAGGGGAAGGTTCTCCCTTCCCTGCTTCATTGGTTCTACCCCTCTACTCTGCTATGGGTCAATATGACTGATGGGATGGATGCTGCCACTTTTCTCCACCTATTTCCATTCTATCACTTGTTGACCAACATCTATTATGCGCTAGTTACTGATAAAGTAAAGGTTGATGGTTTGGGTCAGTCTAAGTCCTTCGATTGAGATGGCTTAGCCTCACTTGGGATGTCCCATCTTCATTAGAGACGTCTTCCTAGAAACACCACAAATTTACCAAAAGTGCCTCAAATTTGCCAAAGCGTCATAAAAACTTACCAAAGAGCACCTCAAATTTGCTAGAAGTGCCTCAAATTTGCCAAAAGCACCTCAAAATGTTTGAAAAATTGCCTCAAATTGCCTAAGATGTCTCAACTGAGATGTCTTAGCATTTCTTGAGACATCTCACAGTCCTGTGAGATGTCTCACTCACAATGATTGTCAAACATCGTAGACATCTCCTGAAGTTTTCAGATGTCTCCAAAAAATCCCAAATCTCAAGCAAGACATCTCATTTGCCTCCAAGATGTCTCCACAAAGCTTGAAATCTATAGAAACACACACGTAGGGAAGAGAACAAGGGAATCGAAAGAGGTGTCCCTACTCTAGGTTATGAGCCCTTGAAGATATGTTACATGTTTTTCTTTCTTGTGCTATGACCACCTATTTGAGAAAGTGATATAATGTTACAACAAAAACCTTGTATGATTTGTTCTTGCTACCCCATTGCTACTTGATCAATTTGTAAAGTCTTATCTTTATTTTTCATGAAAATATAATATTTATCCCATAGAACCTATGGGTCTTCTAACATAATAAAGCTTCAATTTCATTTCATTTCAAAAATATTTTATTTGTCAAAAGAAAACTATAGCTAAATTTTAAGGTAAATTAAAATTTAACTTCAAAATCTCTTGTTATTAAAGAACATATTAAAGATATGTTAACCTATAAGACAATAAATATTAGATAAAAATTTATTTCAATATAATTGTTTGTTTGTGTTTTTAAATTGACAATACTATTTAGAATGGAGTGACAAAAGAACATGATCAACACAATGCATCTATGCTAAATTATCCTTTAAATTTTGATCTAAATGGTACCCAAACCATCATTGCTGATTTGTTATCAAAAAGAAATACATTAAAATGATAAGTCTAGAACTTGGAAAACTATCTTTATGTACTTTGCATGCTTTCGGAATCCTTGAATGAAAGAAATCCATTGGCGTCTCAAACTCTCATCTCAACTCACATGCTTATATTTGGATTTAATTTAGTTGGAAACATCAATGTTGAGCTTTCCAACTTCTAAAACCTTTGTTGAATTTTTAGGAAAAAGATGAAATATAAATATCTCTCCATTAAAGAAAAAGCCTCCAAAATAATGTTCAAAGAAAAATTTAAGAGCCAACCTAGAACGTGCTAATATTAAAAAGATATCTTAGTATCTTACCACTAAGACAACCTGTGTTAGATATCAGTTTGTCTAAACGAGTGTCTGTTTTTCTTTTTACTTGCACAGTGTTGCCAGTCCCAGTAAAATCAAGAGAAAACGGTAACAAGCCGTTGCGATCTCTCTCTTTCCCTGTTTTATTTATTTATTTATATCTTAGCTTTGCTTTTGCAGGGAGAGATATGGATCCGATTCGTATTCCTACTGTCTACTGTCTCAGATGCTTTGCCCAGAGGTTTGGCTGCTGAAGCTGAGTTTGATTTTCAAGGCCATTGAACTTATGGCTCATTGACATCCACATTTCGGTGAGAAAATGATGCACAATTTCAGGCACAGCACAATTGTTTCGTTGGCTCAACTGTTGAATGCGCAGCCAATCCATCATCACAAACACAATGCACGCACTCGCTTGTACGTTGAATAAGGTCCAGCCAATCCATCCACTGGAATGGACGCACTCACTTCCTTGTTGCTCTAAGCACAAAGGCACCACACCTCACCTCAGCGCGGGGCCCAACAAACATTCTTTCCTTAACTTTGCTATCCTAATATCATCATCATCATCATTACGTTAATTTATTTCTCCACCTCTTCTTGTTGATGCCCCTATCATCCATCCAGTAATCAGAGTCACAGCCACAGGCACAGGCACAGCCATGCCAATGTTAAATGTCCATTCCAAGTCCCATTCTAATTCCAATTGCAATTGCAGCCATTACTCGCCTCACCCATAGACGGAGGGAATCCAATCCTGAAAATAAACATCAAAATAGCAAATTGAGTATGAGCGTCGGCGTGGTAGATGGCAACTTTCTACTTCCACCCCCACTGAAAGAAGAAATAATGAATGGAGGCTGTCGCTGTGAGGCATTACAAGCAAACCGAACCCAACTACACAACGAAGAAGGTACATAAATACAAACAAACAGTGACTGAGTGACTGAAACTGCGCGCACGCCGCACACACACAAAGCACTGCACTGCACACTCAACCCCAAACAAAACAAAATAAAATCGCCCACGCAACAATTGAAAGGAGCAGCACCTGCACCATGATTGTGTTTGCACTTTACACACAAATAAAGAAACAGAGAAAGAAAGAAAGAGAAAGAGGACGCACCATTGTCCAATTGCAATCAGTGCAAGTGGATGTGGATAAGAAGCACCATCGTCTGGTCTCGTCTCAGTGGAAAGCCATGCTATGTCATGCCATTTCCTTTCCCTCATATTTGATATGATATTTGTATTATTGCTTTGATATGATATTGGTATTATTGCTGTTACTCAATCAATCATTCACTCTCAATGTGACAAGAAGCCATATTTATGCTCACACGCACGCAGCAAGCGCGGCAGCAGAGTTGAGCGCAACAAGGCGAGGCCTGTGCCTGTGCCTGTGCCTCTTCTCTTCTCCTCGCCTCTCCTCTCCTCTTCAGCTGATTCCTGATTGACTGACTGACTCTGAGGCTTGGCTTGGCTTCCTAGTCTGGTACTAGGGCTTAGCTAAGACTAATGTCACCAACTCACTCATCAATCACTGGATCGGACAGGATTCGAGAAGGGATTTCTCGGCAAGTCATATTAAGGCAAAGGGAAGATCAGCGTCTTACCTGCTTCCCTCGTTATTTCCTCTCGTATCTCATCTCTCCGCTCCTTTCTGTTGCTGCTTAATTTTCCACCATTTCATTTTCCCTATAAATGTTTATTTATTTCTGTACGTCATGCAACAGCCGGAGAGAGCGCGAGCTAGCTCGTTAGCATATGCTGTTGGCGGCTTCCCAGGAGTCTTCTACAGTCTCCTCCTCTACAGTAATATGTACCGCAGCGCTGTTATTTCTTTGTCGATCATGGATCATGAACGGGTGTGTCGCCCTTAAATAAACAACTCACCGGTCTTTTGTGTAAACTCACATCGGGTTCTCCTCTCCGATGCTTTGTTTTCTTCGCTGCAGAATCCTCCAATGTAAATCTAGGGGTACTTGTCCATCTCGCTCACAATTAAAGATATATATCATGCACTTAAATTAAATTCCCTCCACGTCAACGCAATAATCAAACTCTGCCTAGGGGACATTCCTTGAGACTAAAACCGGCACAATTACAAGAAGGCGAAGTTTCCCAAGCCTCTGTAATCTGCTATAGCTTCTTGCGGATTTTGGGTAGACTATGGAAATATTTTCTGCGCAATGATAAAAGATACAAATCGACAAATTACCTTCCAATCTAAATAATGGTTAAAGATAAATGAAAATTCCAAGTTAATTTGTTGCAATCCAATCCAAATCAATCAAATTATAAAATAAAATTCATTCCAGATGGTTAAAATACAGATATGTTAGTGGTGCAGTATGCAAAAAAAGAAAAAAAAAACACATCTCATCAAAGCTGAAAAGAAAATTTTGCAAATTAATATTCAAACAAACAAGGAGGGTCATCCAGAATTTGGCAAATTAATATCCAAACATGGAAGGATCGATCACTTGCAGCCACAGTGCTCATCCTGCTATGCAAGTCCCACAAGAGTTGGTAGATGAGGGAAAGGCTAACCTCTTCAAGTGGCTGAGAAACTAGCACCTTATCATGACTCCAAATTTATGAAATTGAAACCAAAGTTTTATTAAGTCCAAAAGCCTACAAAATTTATTAGACAAATATTACATTTTTATGAAAAATAAGAACTCTACAAATTGACTTGTCAGCAAATAGGGCAACCAAAACAAACTATATAAGTCTTTTGCTATAACATTATAACACTATCTCATATGGGTGGGCATAGAAAAGAAACACATGCAACTCATCCTCAATGACTCATGACCCATCCAACTTATAGGCTATTAAATGTTATGCTATAAAAAACAACATGGCGAACAAATCAATGTTACATAAATTAGAATGTTTAAATACTTTTTGAATATTACAAAAGAAAAAAATTTCATAATTCAAATATTACACCAAAAAAGACACTTGAAGTGCCTTTTGTCATAGATAGGTTGTAAGAATAGCATCTTGATTTGCTCATATTCAAAGAAAATCAAATAATGAATATCTTAATAAAGGTTACCATTGTGGATCGAGAACTTAGAAGGGGGATTGAGTAAGTTCCCCAATTAAAATGCACTAGCCACAAGAGCACACCGAATTTTACGTGGTTCGCCAACTTGGGTATGTCCACACTTTGAGGGTAGAATTCGTGCATACCTTTGGACTTTGTTTCTTCAAAAATGTGGTTTGAAGAGCACCACTCCTTGTACAAGCTTTGAGGTCCGCTCTAAAGTATTTTTTCGCTGTGAAACCACTAAACCTTCCAAGGTCCTAACAAGCTCAAAATGTGGTTTAGAGGATTCCACAACCTTTATAAAACTAAGCTCTACTATAGAGTGTTTTGATGCCCCAAAACCATTCAATCCCGTAGGATCTTGACAAGCTCAACAAGAATGTCTTCTCACAAGAAGCACATCAACCTTGCAAGACTACAAGAAAGAAAGAAAAGAGTGTAACTAAATTTATAAATCCATGTACTTGAAGCTCTGTACAATCACAATCAAGTAAATGATATTACAATGAAGAGCAAGAATAGAATTGCTTAGAATAGCCAATGATAGAACGTTTGGTGAATAATGCTTGCACAATTCCCAATATTTTGGCATTTTCTTATAGCCTCAGAGTTTCTAAAAGTTCCTTGAAATTCATGCAATGACTACTGTACATGTCTACTTCCAAGTTTAGACATCTATTTAAGATAGCCCTCAATGTAGGACAGACTTCTACCTGAACAGTGAGATGTCTACTGTGAGATGTCTTGCCATAGATGTCTACTATGAAGATAAATTTCTACTATTTTTTAAAGATGTCTATTGAACTTTTGAACTTTGAAGTCTAAGGCATTCTCTTGTCAATTTGTCTTTTTGGCAATCCTTGAAACATCTTAGTTTGATTTGTAGACTCCATTTTCATCCATGCTCTCATCTTACCCATGTAGTTTTCAATTAAACAACTTGATGTAGATCTCATTTCCTTGACTTCTCAAATCTTTTTGTGAAGTTCTTGTTCATGCCCCTGCAAAATCAATCATACACATACATTCTATATTTTAAGCTTTTAACATACCAAAAGGTTAACAATCTTTCCCTTTTTGGTGATGTCTAAAACTTAAGAAAATGGATTAGTACCATTCATAGCACATAAATTAAATGATAAATAAAAGTATTTAAGACAAATAAATTCCAATGGTAGTTGAGGGTAACATGGGAATAGAAATAAAAAGCTCAAGGCAATGGATTAAAAAAGATAACACGAGGATGTCTCCCTAAATTATCCAAATGCTAAACTATCCATAAACATTATACGATCAATAACAATACTATTGTCTACCATCACATACAGAGGCCAAAATACATATCCATGTACACTAGTATACAATTGTCCATAAAATCCAAAATCCACAAATGTTCAAAAAACTCTCCTTTTTAAACATCACCCAAAAGAAGGAATCATCATTAGAGAACTTAATCACTAACCTTGGTAGCATCATCGAACTCATTATTAGTAGCAATTGCTACATGAGAGGCCCTATAAGTATCCTCCTCATCACTGTCACTAGTGGTGTTGGCACTCAAGATGTGTTGCTCATCATCATCATCAGACAATGAAAAATGGATAAGAGCTTTTAATGGATAAATCTTCACTTGAAATTGGGATGAAGCGGGTGGATGAATCAGAGCTTGCTAAGAGGATGATGTGATAAGGTCCATTGGTTTCCATTGAGAAGAAGGTCCAAAAATGCTCTCATGACTTGCTACTCAAAAGTTTGTGGAGCATCATCATGAGAGAGAGAACTAGGTCCAGGTTGCATGGGATTAGGAATCTCTCCCTGAACTTGTGTAGGTGATGCATTAAGCTTATCTAAATCAAATGTATTTCTTGAACCATATGCCTAGGATGACCTAGCTACTGCTGAGTGTCTAGTTGGAGCTAGACAGTCCTCCTCACTATTTGACATGGGAGGATTAGTGATCTCCTTAAATTGTTGTCCATGTGGAGAAGGAGGTACTCCAACTGCATCCATTCTCTTACAAAGGTAAGAGAGGGTCCTGCCAATCATCCTAATGGTATGAGCAAATGGCCTGAGTAGCTTCTTGAGAGTGGATCTTATTTGGCCACCAATTGATTTGGACCCCCTCAACTAAGGCGAGGCCCAAGATGGTGATGCAAATACCTTCTTCCTTAGCTTTTCTGGCCAAGTGCTAGTTTTTGGTGCCTCAACATGGGTGGAGCTCCTCTTTTTCGAATTCTCATTGAGGCTCATCTTCCCTTTAAGCAAAGGGATATCAGGACTGGGAACACCTCTCTAACAAATCAATAAATTGATGATATGAGGATCCCTATAGACTCTCTCCATGGTAAAGAGATCTAACATGTCTCTGCATAGGATATGGCCCAAGTCTAGTGGCTACCTAGTAAATAGACAATAAAGAATAAAGGCTTGTGCTGGTAACAAATAACTATAGCTTCCTCCTTTTATAATAATATTATGCATAACAATAAGAAAGAGGGTGAAAGCATCTAAAGCCATCTAGCTCTTAAAAGCTTTTCCACTATGCAAGGATATAGACTGCCTAAACAAAGCATCACAAAACTCATCATGGGACACAAGGATTACACCATTTGTAAAAAATATCAATCATTGAGTAGATAGTGACGTGGTGAACATCTGAATTGAAAATTCCAAGGATGCCATTTACAACTTAAGAGGTGATGCCATTTACAACTTAAGAGGTGACTTCAATCAACAATCTCCCAACAGTATGGTAAAAGCACCAACACTAGCATTTGAAATCATAATATTGCTATAAAATTCCTTAATGAGAATTTCAAAAACATAAAAATTCGTAGAGATAAATGTCATCCAATTCAACACTTGAAAAAATTCCATAAATTTTTTTGATACTACTGTTGAAAACAAAGGGATCTTTCAAAGACAATGGTAATACAACGAGTTACCTCAAATCTATGTTGGGTGTCAACAGAGCAAAGCTAAGGAGTGTAGGAGTTTGTAACACTGGAAGAAGCTTTCTTTGACTTGTTATTCCTTCTGGGAGCATCCTTGGACATTACATTCTTCTTGTGAGCCATTAATTTGAGAGTAAAATGCACAAATAGCTACTATTGGAGAAGCCTTAGTTATTTTCCCTTAGCCATCTATGCTTGAATGTGAAAAAAATGAGGGGAAAATGAAGGATTGACTTTATGTAATTGTGGTCATCAAGGGTTTTTTATGAAAAGATAAATGTCTATCTTAACTAGTAGATATCTATGCCATGTCTATGAAAAACTCTTATAGATGTCTAACTTATGATGTAGATGTATATGGGTAGACATCTATCTTTTAATGTAGATGTCTAATGGTAGATGTCTACAGGTAGACATGTCAAGGGAAGGTTCAGAATATAATTGCCATGGATTATAGTCTTAAAAGAAGATTTGAATGAGATAAAGACTTACCTCTACTTACCTTCCTTGTTGATGGAGATGAAGATGTCTAAGGAGCTTGTAAATGAGATTCTTCTTTTGAAGTACCTCCTTTCATGAAAATTTCTTCAATTTCTAAAGTTTGGCTCCCTTTTACAAAATTTTTGATGAGGGTTCCTTCAATTTCTTCCTTTTGTTTAATTCTCTACACCTTTTTGTTCTCCTTTCCCTTTAGATTTATCCTTCATTTCTTCTTGTCCTGCAAAACTTTCTTTCTAGGTACATCTTGGTAAGACCAAGGAGTCTTATGATATGACCATGTGTTCATGTGATAACATTTTAAATTACAATGCCATTACTTATGCCAAAACCTATTGTAATAGTAAGATCTCACCCTTTTATTTTGGTTGAAATGATCAAACCTTTGAGCAGCTCTTTGTTTAGACATAGAATTAGTTGACACTTTAATCTTTGGAGTACTATCTTGTTTGGATGATTCTTATGTAGAAGCTTCTTCTTGGTACCATCCTAGCCCACTTTTCTGATGTAGATTTTTTCCTTGTCCTAGCATGATGTGAAGGGATTCTTTCTCTTTGACCAATCTTTCATTCACCGATTTGGTATCTGTAAGTGCCTTTTACATCTACTTACATTACAAGGTTAGTTTTTTCTTTCTCAACCCTTAGGTTTGAGTTTTTGTGTAAGAGATCTAAATATCTTATATTAAGTAGAGATAGATCTTAATCTTTTTCTTTCGTGGCCCTTTTTAACTTTATACAAAAATTTTAGAAGGACAACAATTCATTGCATAAAAGATCATACCTTTCCTCATTGATTTCAATTACTTGGTTCTCATCTTCAGTTGTGCCAAGATGTTTCCTTTACCTCCAAGATATCTTCATAGAGTCCACAACCTGTAAACACAAATGTGAGAAATAACAAGGAGATTGGAAGAGTTGTTCCTACACTAGCTCTCCCGCCCTTTAGAAATTAGACTTAGGTAAATAAGGGAGTATGTGTTAAAGTGATTCCCCACTTATGAAGCTTGTTCTCATGGATCCATATAGCATCATCAATGGACTAATCCTTCTAATAAATCAAATATTCATGTATCTTGACTTCCTATGTGTTAGAATCTTTCCTTCACTTTAGTACAATTCCCTTTATTTCCATTGAAGGCTTAGGCTAATCAATAGCCTCCTTCAACTCATTGATGCGACCTTGTATGATCTCATTTGGTAAATTAATCTCAAAATCATTATCATTGATCCTAGTCTTGATTTTGAAAGGCCCCATCTTCTTGGCTTTCAACTTGAAGAAGTTAACACCTCTCAACTACTTCTTCTTTAAGTGCATCTAACCCAACTCACAAATGGCAAAATTACGCTTTCATTTTCCCTCATTCCTTTTGAGGACTCTCTCTTCAAACTTTTTATCAAGATTTGAGTTTAATCATGCATGGAGATCCCTTATCTCTTGCATAAAATTAGGACTAAGTTGAGCTTCAGCATCAAAGCTCTCCAAAGTGTTCACCATCTTTGGATAACAATCATAATTCTTCTCAAAAGGGGATTTTCCAATAGCAACATGAAAAAAATTATTATAAGAAAACTCAACATGGCACAGCTAGTTTCCCCACATGTTTGGTTGTCCATAACACAAACATATGAATGTTTTTAGCAAGGATTTATTCACCACATGTGTTTGGATATCAAATTTTGGATCATATGCACTAGAAAAATTCAAAATTTCCCTAAATTTTTCAAAGGGACCTCTAAAGGTGACTTATGAATTTGGAGTCTCTGTCACTAACAATATTCAAAGGAATTTCATGCTACTTCATAAGATACTGAAAAAATAAATTTCCCACATGCAAAGCATCACTCACCTTCTTGCATGAAATAAAATGTGCTATCTCGAAGAACTTGTCTATAATAATAAAAATTTCATTGTTCTCACTTTTGGTTTTTAAAATACCACTCATAAAATCCATAGACACATTTTTCGATGGATCCCTAGGAATTGACAAATATATATAGTGTCCATCCACTCCTTTCCCTTCTTTGAACTTATGAAAAGTCAAATAATTTTTCATAAATTTTGAAACTTTAGTTATCATACAAAGTCAAAAATAGTACATACCCATAAGTTCCAATGTTTTATCCTTGCTCATGTGGCCTGCAATGTTACTACAGTGCTTTTCAAATGAAATATTTTTTCTAAAATCACAATTAGGAACACATGCATTTCCATTCTCCAATAATAGTTCATCTTGAATATGATAGTTCCTCAATTTCTCTATCCTACTCATCAATGACTCTTTGAGGCTTCTCCAAACCTACCCAAAATCATCATCATGCTCATACAAAGAAGTAAAATCACCCATACCTTCTACATGAGGTACACTGAAATTCATCACATGCATCCTTGATAATTCATTAGCCACCACATTAGCTTTTCCACTTTTGTGCTTTAAAAAAATTAAACTCTTATAATTATACAACCCACTTCATGTCCTTTCCACTCAATTTTTTTGAGTTTAGAAATTGAAGTGCTTTGTGGTCCATCATCAAAGTAAACTCCTTAGGCAACAAATAATGCCTCCAATGCTTGATTTCTTGAAGAATAACATACAATGTTAGTCCCTGCACAGCCATTGGCCATGGTAGCAAGTTAGCTGCGGTTGCAGTTGGTAGCATGGCTAACTACAACTAGCAACATAGCTGGCCATAGTGGTTGCAAGGACCAATCAAGGCACTCCAAAGGGCTTGTGGTCCTCCAAAACTTTTTTAAATAACACTATAATTTTATTTTTTTGTAAAAATAAGAAATTTTTTTGAAGCTTTAACTTCTTGCTTACATGCATTAGTACTTATATCATGGTATATTTTTTATAATCTTGTGTATGATTCATGGTATAGTGCCAACAACATCTCTATGTATTATGATAGAATAATGGATCATGATGAAAGTTGTGACATAAATTCTTATTTAATTTTCTTTTATTAAGAAGGTAAAAGTGATGAATTTATTTTAGTAGTTAATAACTCAAAATATGTAATCAATAGAATTGTAGACTTCAATGGTATTTCTTTGGATAATGGATATATGAATAATTCTTAGGATCTTTTGATCATAGCAAGTTATTTCACACATGTTATTCTTCTTCTTCAAGTACCTTCTCATACTTTTATTTGACATTGATCAAACTTTTACTTAACAAAGAGTTGCAACTCTAACAAAACAACACAAATTAACACATTACTAGTTTATACATTTATATGATTTTAAGTCTGATAAATGACAAGGTACCCCTACGCCCAACCATATGAATCACAAATATTCACGTGCAATCTGATCAAACTTCATAGACCTTAAGCTCCTAAGTACACTAGTTCAAGGACATGAAATCTAATCAAGACAATCATTGTCTTCTCAATTCCACTCGTGAGTTACAAGTATATGGTTAAGTGTAACTGAGGTATATGATTATTACTATTTTATATTTTATAGGTTTAATTACCTAGAGCAAGAATGAAAGGTAGAGGAATTTAATATCTAATTAATCTACTACTTAGCTAGACTAACACAAGTACCTATTTCCACTCTCTAGACACATCCTAAATGCATATGGCACTGTTGGGTTACCGAACATTAAGTGTTTTTGGGTTACCAAGTGCTACACATATGCTCAAACTGGTTGTGCTTGTGTTCATTAATAACTAAAATTAATTAATTAATTAAATTGCATTAAGGTAAAGTGCATGAATATTAAATGCATTAAAGGAAACATCAATATATTCTTAGAGCTGCAAGGATTATCAAAAGGGCTCATTTCATTTCCATCACACTATTATGCTCAAGTACATCAGTGTTTGAATAAATCTCTGTACACACTCGGCACTTAGAAATATTCTAACTCTAGAATGGCTAAATTGCAAGAACTTTGTTACTCTATTACAAAAACTAATTTCCAAATCATGTGCCCAAGCACTATATTTATAGGCCAACATATACCCTGCAATATCAAATATTCGACATCACATCTTGGAATTCGATATCAGGTATTTGATATCAAGGCTCTAATATTGCGAATCCAACATTGAATCACATCAAAACATAGTTCATCATACCTCCACAACTAAATGAAAACTCATCCTCGAGTGAACAAGAGGAGGAACAAGTTCCTTACAAAATGTTGGGTAGGTATGGAATTATTAACTGACATATAGACTAACTCAGATGGAACAAGAAAACTCGAAGTGCTCAAGTGTACAGAGTTACAATCATTTACAAAATTATGTGTGCATGATAATAGAAGTGAACACCCTAGACAAAACTAACATCCAACTCCTCTAACAGCTAGAGAGCGAGGCAGAAGATTCAATGATCATGAATAGTCCTCGTTGCATGATGTTGTTGCTTCTTCCTTAGTGAAGATAATCTTGATTCTAGTCCAAGCTTCCCATTATAATCACAACAAAACTATGGATTAGTGTGCAATGTGTAACATACAAATTTTAAGTACCTTGTCTAATCAATGGTTACACTTGGCTAGGTTATGATTATGGTGGATTGAGTCTATTAATAGTGTTAGCAAAAAAACTAAGGAATAGGGTGAAATGGATAAGTGGTACATTAAATTCAAAAAGTTCAAACACAATGAAATGCTTGAAGAGAGTTAAGAATTCATAATAATAAAAAGAGGATTGCATTGAAAAATGTTGTAACAATGTGCACAATTGGATGTCATTGATGGGGTACGCAAAAGGATTTGATTGTGAGAGTGTCTAAGGATAAAGAACTTAACTAAATTAACCAAAAGATATGCATGTCAGTCCTCCCCAAAGCAAGCATAGGTCTTTTATTACCCTTTCATAACTTCAAATTGAGGAGTCCATAGGCTCCATGGATGATTAATGGTTAAGGAAGGTTAAGTACAAAAACCTAGAAGAAACTACCTAAGAATTTCAACACATCAAACCAACACATAAAACAAGAACATGAAATTGGTAATGAGGTGGAACATGGAAAGCACAGATGGATGAAAGAGAGTGGAATGGAGTTCTTGATTAAGGTCACATGAAGTCCCTTATGAATTTTGTGGTTAAATGAATTGATAAAATCCATCCTTAGTTCAAACCAAAACCAACCACGATTAGTGACATCACATCACCATTCTAAGACCAGTCCACCCCCCTAAGACACAAGAGTGCTCCCATAGCACAATCACCATTCCTTATTAGAGAAGAAAAAAGAAGTAGGAAGTGAGGAAGGGCCTTAGCTAGAGGGGACCTTTAGGCATGGGTAACATGTCTTTCCAGTCCCATAACCAATTCTTATAGCCTATTTATTTTATCTAAGGGACATTCTATGAATTCCCATCATTTTTATTTTTTTATTTTTTTTTATGGGAACCACACCATGCAAAGACTTATTCAACTTCCTATTATTGATTGACACAAAACAATAAGAAATCCATGAAAACATACATGCACCCAAGTAGAAAGGCACAAAGAGTACCGAATCCCCTTGAAGTCACACCCTATTCAAACCTTTAAATCCTTTCCAAATCTAGAAACTACCAAAGTTACAAGTTTTTAAAGTTTTATTAATGAAAAAGAGACCTCACACTTCCAAAATAAGGAAAACCATAGAGTTTGTGGATGAGTGGATGTTATGAACTCACTGCTTGTTTCATGAAAAAGAAACCATGTCCTAGTTATCAGTAACAAAATTCAAAGCTAGAATTCAGATACCAACAATCAAATAACTAAATAGCACATGCCCACATCAATCAAACATAGTATACCCAGTTGGTAGTACGACACATTATTATTGAAACATAATTAGAAAATCATATCTAGGAAAATATATAAGAAAGTGTAAAATATTTAAGAAAAATAAAACATACTAATGATGTTGTAAAATAAAAAATTTAAAAAATTAATAATGTAAAATAAAAGGTGTAAGATAAAGAATGTGTAAAACAAAAATGTGCAAAAAAAAAAGATGAAAAACTAAGGATCCACTTATATAGCTAGCATGAATGGTCATCTCCTCCATGACTGAGTTTGAAGAAAGAGATGTGACATGTTGAACATGGTTATCCATCTGTGGAGACATTTGTTGTTCTAGCCTATGTTAGCTCATGAAAAGGTTTTTTCTATTTTATGTTATCCAATGGCCTATTGTTTGGGTCCTTAGTAGGTTCCATTTATTTTGTGCTACTTGTACAATCAACTATCAACCATTGGGTGCACTCTAGTTTAGTGGCTACTATGTACAAGCACTTGTGAATCTCAAGTTCAGTTACACACTAACTGTATGCAGTAGTGGAGATGCTTTTGATGGATCATAACTTCCACACATAGTTGCACCAGGTATCACTATACAAAATACATAGAACATTCTTTCTCTTCATTAGACCAAGTTCATTCTCCCTAGAAGTCTCCAAGGATAGGTCATGAATGTCTATTTTTGCATCAATGGTGCTGAGCCAAGCTCTTCCCATAATGATAGTGAAGTCTGTGTTACAATTGTTGACCTTAATTACTAGGAAGTTAGTAGGATAAGATCACCCACATACAATGGTCACAATGTTCTCCACCAATTGTAAAGGAATAATGACAGACTAGTTTGCTAACTCTAGATGAATGTTTCTTTTCTCAAGAGGTGGCAAGTTCCAAGCTCTGTACATTTCATAAGAAATTAGATTCATGCCTAAACTTGAATCAAGAAGAGCTTTGCATGGATCATTTTTGACAATCTATAGGAAAATGAGAGGACTTCCTAGATCAAATAGTTTCCTAGGAAGATTGCTATTCTTGATCCAATTAAATATGGTGTGATTTATCATGACTGTGTGGGCTTGAAGAGACTTTTAGTTTGAAGGGATCCCAACAAGGTTTAAAGTAGAGGATGGAGGAGAGACAGGGTGTTTGGCCACATCAATCTATGAGGGATGTTTAGGACTTTTGGTGCAGAATAATGTTCTCTTTCAAGATCAATGTTTCAAGTCACTCAACTAGGGAGCTAGCTTTATGTTGACAACCCTGGTAGTGGATTGTTGCTATGGCTGAGCAAGAATTTCACCCTGCATAGATGGAGTAGGCCGCAATGGAGCTAAGGGTGTAGGAGCATTAGCAGAAGGATGAGGAGGTTGGTAAGCTAGAATAATCCCCTCCTTGAGGTGATGGAGAATAGGCTTGATAGTACTCCAAGGGATAGTAGTGAAGTTGAGAAGACATGTGACTAGAAGAGGTGCATGGAGAAGTGGGCTACTAAGCATGGTATCCATAAGAATTATGTTTTCTATAAGGGTATTGCTACCTTAGTAGTGCCAATGCCCATGATTATGGTTGTTGCCACTGTTGATACTACTTGTATGGTTGTGAAGGAGTTCCACCTGGATAATATTGTTGTTGCTAGTGGAACTGCCTAGAATTACCATAAGGATAATGTAATCTTTTGGGTGTTTTCCTTTGTGCTAGTCATGGATTCAGGGCATACACCCTAGACTCCTGTAAGTGTGACACAATAGGAAAAAATCTCTTAGGATGTTCATAATGGCATATTTCACACCCACTATCATCATCTAATTTAGTTCTCTCAACTTCCTCTATTATAGCAATCTTTCCCTTACCTCTTTGATAGACACGTTCATCTTCCTTACACCTCCTATGCTTATGATTACTACCTCATTCTTTGGAATCTTCAACAATTTTTAGAACAACTTAAAATCTACTATCCATGGAATCCCATAACTGATCAACCTTGGCCATAATTTCAAATTGAAATTTTTGAAGCAGTAACATTTTTCAATTCACCACCTCATTAAGTGATGATTCTTCCTCACTGTCATAGAATAGAACCTCTCTCTTGAAAATAGAAGGATAGCAATTGTACTCTTCTACACTTTCTCATTTCCTTAATTCTCCTTCCTCTTTAGCTACTTACTCAATCAATCTTTGGATCTAATGGGTGCTTACACCAAGGGTTCTACTCATTTCTGATCAAAGCCCATGTATAATGTGGTGAATTTGGTCTAGTTGAGAGTAACCATGGCCAAGATATTTGTGCAATAAGGAATAATATTGACCTATGGTAGCATCCAAGGGTTCATGTGTCCCTTTTTTTCATCCTTAAACTTCCCTTCTCAAATTAGACACTCAAGAGTATGTTTCATATTTGTCATTGAATAATTCAAGCATTGTACTTCATCATCTAATAGATTATCATTCTAAGGACTAGTACTAGTTCTCTACTTCTTTAATGAGTGTCCTAGGAAACAACTTAAGCTTCTTCCACTCATTTTCTATATTCTGCAAGGCACATGCATCTTGAAAAGCTTAGAGATGGTTCTGTGGATCTAAGTAATACCCTCCCTCAAACCAAGGAATATTGTTCATGTCTAGCCTCTCAATCTGGCTATCCTTTATGTGTCTTGTGGGAATTCATACTACCTCTATAATGTTTAGCATACTCTGGGTAGTAAGCAAAGGCTCATCAAGGCCATGATTTTGGTGCCTACGATGCCCTCTACTACCCCTTTGTCCATGATGATGAATCTCTCTCGAGCGCCTGCACCCTTGATCCTGACTTTCCTTATAGTCTCTTCATTTATTTTTGTTTTGTCAATCACCTCCATCATAGCCGCACCCCCTACAGTTGTGATCGAAGCCTAAAGAAGAAGAAGATGATGACAAAGGTAAAGAGGAAGAAGGACTAGCATCATCACAGTGCCTACTACCTCCTCTTTGGTGATCGCAGCCATGATCAAAATCTTGTTTCTTGTCCACACCCCTGCCCTAACTCTCCTCCTTAGATCCTTCTTTATCATTGGATCCATTCTTTCTAGAACTAGGATTGTGAATTATGAATTGCAGGTTCTGGTTTTGACCTCCTTCACTAAAGTCAAAGAGAGGAATTTCACTAAATGGAAAACCCCTGGAAAAGGATTCTCCACCATCTTTCTGGTACAATAGGAATGGAAAATCAATGAACCACTTTCCCTTCGCAGATTCATAGCATTGTTCTAGCTATCCGTTCCTAAGACATTGTTCCTTAGTGGGATGATAATCTTTAGCATTACAATAAAGTCCTTGGAGGCCTAGATGCACAAGAGTTTGTTGAAGCATCGCAAGAACAAATTGATCAAGTAGCAACACGATGTTGCCCTCCATGTCACCCCACCAAGCTATTCATCCTAGTGTAAGATGAAGATGAAATTGGGTACATACTCATCAGGATGAGCATATACCACTCTACATTATTAGGGAACCTACTGATGTACTCTATCAAAGAGAATCACTCCTATGAGAAGAAGATATTTTACATTAGAGAATAAAAATGTAGTGTGCTTTATAAAAATTATTGTAGTTAAAGTATGATATGACTCTAGGGTTTTTTCCAACAATTTTGAATAAATTTCACTAAGTCCTGGATACTGCACGTAACAACTAAAAGGTTCTTGGCAATGATGCCAATGATGAGCAGTGAGGTACCCCTACACCCAACCATACGAATCACAAGTGTGCACACATGATCCAATCAAAATCTGTAGACCTTAAGTTCCTAAGTACACTAGTTCAAGGACATGAAATCTAATTGGGATGATTGTTGTCTTCTTAGTTCCACTCATGAGGTACAAGCATATGGTTAAGTGCAACTGAGGTATATGATTTCTATCATTTTATATTTTATAGGTTTAATTGCCTAGAGCAAGAATGAAAGGTAGATGAATTTAATATCTAATTAATCTACTACATAGTTAGCCTAACACAAGTACCCATTCCCACTCTCTGAGACACATCCTGAACACATATAGTGTTGTTAGGTTACCAAATGTTAACTATTTCTAGGTTACTAAGCACTACACATATGCTCGAAGTGGTCATTCTTGTGTTCAATAACAATTGGAAATTAATTGCATAATTAAATTACTTTAAGGTAAAGTGCATGAATATCTAATGCATTAAAGGAAACATTAATCTATTCTCAATGCTGCAAGGATTATCAAAAGGGCTTGTCTTTATTTCCATCACACTACTATTCTCAGGTACATCAACGTTTGAATAAATATCTGCACACACTCAAACTCTTACTATAGGTACTTAGAAATATTTTGACTTTGGAATGGCTAAACTGTAAGAACTTGGTTACTCTATGACAAAAACTAATTTCCAAATCATTTGCCCAAGCGCTATATTTATAGGCCAGCATATACACTACAATATTGAATATTTGACATCACATCTTAGGGTCTAATACTAGGTATCTAATATCAAGGCTCCAATATCATGTATCTGATATCGAAGCACATCAAAACACAATTCATCAAAGTTTTATAAATTTTGTAAAATAAAATAGCATTGAATAAGAATTATCTTCTTTACTTATGAGATGATTCTAATAACTTACGAATTAACTCATACTTGTCATAGAGTAAAACTTAACTCAATGTGACTAAAATCTAATTTTAACTTAACTAAAGAATGTATGAATTACATTTCAATACTTCTTCTTGATTCATACTTATCTTCAAACATAACACTTATACTTTTGTAAAGTAGTGTGAAGTTTTTGAGTCATAATAGAGTTATTAACGAGCATCTACTCCATAAGTCATATCATGTTCTAAGGTAATTTTATATCATTACTTCTCCTTATTTCATACTACAATAGAGTGATGTACCAAAAGGCAATCTTGGAATTCTTCAAATGGTTGCTTTGATAGGGCTTTTGTAAATCCATCCATCTTCTTGAACATATTTGAAATATATTGGACATTAATAAACTTTTTTTGATATTTCTATCTTACAAAGTGCATACTTTCTATATGCTTGCTTTTATTATGGTACATTAGATTTTGTACAACCTTGATTGTAGCTTGATTATCATAATGAATTATGATTTTTTTTGGTACTTGAACACCAATCTTGGTTATGATTATTTAATCCAAATGACATCTTAAACTACCTCATGTAGGACTCTGTATTCAGCTTCCATGAAGGATAATGATACAAAGTATTTTTTATTAATTTTTCACATTAGGATTTTTATATAGTTAGATAAGAAATCCAATTCTTGAACTTCTTTCAATTGTTTCACCACCCCAATTTACATCTATGTAAACTTAAATAACTATTGATGAGGTTTCTATGAATACATATCAATAAGATAAGTTCTTCTTAAGTTATCATAGGACCAAGAATTCTGCCTTCATGTGATGATGATCTGGGTTCTACATAGCTATCAATTCTTGTATTCATAAGATACATAAGTGCTCTGATAATTTATCTATACTAAGTAGGATCAATTACCTTGGTGTTAATATTGATCTTAAATCCTGGTATCATTAGAACGTAGGATTTCTATAGTCCTTCATATTATACTTTTGTAATAAATTTGTCATATATTTGATTTGAGAGTGTGTTATTTCACTAGTTGTTTAATTAAGCTACATTTCCAAGTAAAAATGTGCCAAGTCAATATTAGAAATTTCATATTGTAAGGATAGTTGATGCTTAAACTATTTCACAATCTTCAAGTTAACTACTGCAACAATTATATCATCCATGTGGAATGCTAAGATCATTTGTAATATGTTCTCCTTCTTAAGTATGCAATGATTGCAATCTTTCTATTATTTGTAAAATCCATAAGTAATCAATATATTGATACTAAACTCTTGGAGCCTACTTTAGTTCATAAATTGCTTTTCATAACTTGCGTACCATCTTCTTATTCTTTATAAACTTCTCTAACTACTCCATATACATCTCTGCTTGTAATTCTCTATATAGAAATGTTGACTTAATATCAACCTAATGAATTTTTTTACTTCATCTTCATTGATAAGGATATAATTATTTGAAAGTTAACCATACAAGTATGGGTAAAAATATCTCCTCATAGTCTATTCCTTTTGACTAAGAGAAACTTTCAACTACTAATCTAGCCTTATACTTATCTAGTGTTCTATCTTCCTTATGTTTAGTCATAAAGATCCATTAATTCTTAATAGGTTGCTAATCCTTTTGACATGGAACTAACTTCCAAACATCTCTTTTTCTAAACATGACTATTTTTTGTTTCATTACTTTCTTCCAATGATCTATTGTAAACACTATAGCTACATTCTTAGGGATATCTTTACTTAGCATCATAACATTAATAATGATGCCATTACTATGTAATTTCTCATATTGACTTCTCATAAGTTTCAATTCATTTATATCTATATTTGTTCAATCATCTATACTCTTGATGATTTATCCTCATTCTCAAGATTTTTTTGAGCTATAATTATTTCTTCATCATTAACCAAAATAATTTTATCATGATTAATTTTAACTTTTGGATTTAATGGGTTTTTTATAGCCATATCCTTTGAATGTGTTGGAACTTTAGAAATCATAATTTGAATCATGGAATTTTGATTCAAGGTGAGTTTCTTCTATAAAATATTTGTGAGAGATATGTTCTATTGTTTCATAGCTCTTTATTTCTTTCAAAAAAATTTCTTCATTAAATATAATATCTCTCATAACCACGAGCTTATCTAGCTCTAAATCCTAGATTTGATATACTTTTGTATAAATTTTATATCCTACAAAATATCCTTCTCTTACTTTGCGATTGAGCTTGATCACTGAGAGTATATGATAGTATATTTGAAACCAAAACACATGTAAGTACATAAGTTTAGGTTTTCAGCCATTCTAAATGGTATTTGGACATGCAACCATAAATACATAGTGAGACTCTAATTAATGATATGAACAGTTTGTACAACTTCATCACAAAAAGCATTATCCAATTTGAATTGTGCTAACATGCATCTAATCATTTCATCAATGGTTGTATTCTTTCTTTCATCAACTTCATTTTGTTTTGGATGGTAAGATACTATTTTATGATGGATATTTCTTGTTATATATATTCTTAAAATTCGCTGCTTGTATATTTTAATTCATTATTTATTCTTAACTTCATAATTAGAGTTCTAGTTTTTTTTTCTACTAAGGCCTTGAATTTTTTAAAGGTCTTGAATACCTTACTCTTAGACATAATAATATAAATCCAAAATTTATGATTAAAGTCATTAATATAAGTTAGGAAGTACTTTTCTTCTCTAAGGGAATTTATATTCCCATACGAACCAATGTCTAAATGTACAATTTTCAATTTTGATCTACCTACTGTTCTTCATATAGACGGGAACTTTCATCTTGTTTAATTTCCTATAGCATAGGACTTGCAAAATATATTTCTATTTAAATTCAATTGTGAAAAACTAGTGGAGACATATTATAGCTTCTACATATAGCTTTTATTCATATGCTTAAGTATTACATGTCATAACTTATCTTCATCTATTTTATGTATAGTAGCACAAATTACTTCTCTAGTGAGGTGCAGTTTAAAAATACCATTTGTTTTCTTGATTTTTTTTTAAAATTATTTTTGTATTTTACTTCTAATATCATGTCTCTCACATTACTTTCTTAATGATGTTCAAAGATAAGTTTGTATTCTAATTTTACTAACTCTATGAGAAAATTATGATTTCTTAATGTTTGAATATAATATAAATTCTTGATTTGAATTGGGTAATTTGCAATTTTTATGCTACTATCACCAATTTCATGATACTTAAAAATTTCTCTAGTTGGTATGGTAGCTTCCCCAACATTAATATTACATATATTCTTGAAAAATATTTTGTTCCTACAAACATGCCTTAAATAACTTGAATTTACATGCGATGTGTTGTGCTTAAATTTGGCCATAAAATACTTGGTTGTTGTGGTCCTTATTATTGAAACCACTTGAACTTCTAGTAATTAGCCTCATACCTTTAATAGTTCCTATGATTTTTTATTGATTTTACCTATCCATTCTTCTTGTTAAAAAAAAATTTTGAACCACAACAAATTTGGTATTTTTCATGTTGAATGAATAGTATTTAAATTCATGACCCTTCCTACCACATATGTAGCAATTTCTTTACCTGTTAATATTATTACACATTTGCTTCTCATTCTTTCTTTTAAATAAATTGATCTACTATGGTTTTCCCTATCTATTCTTTGTAGTATACATGGCTTATTTTGTAATCAAACCTTTATACTAGTCTAATAATTCTTTTATTAAATATATTACTTTTTCTTCATCATGTAAACATTCACTTTCATATTTTAATTATAGTATAATCAACATCATATTTTTGCTAAAGTCTATTAATTTTTGTTTTATTTCCATTTTCACTATTTATAACTTTGATAATTGATTATCCTTCCTAGGTCTATCCAAGATTCATAACATTAGGTAAAATTGTTTCTAGATTCTTATAGCTATCTCTATTTCATAAATCAAGTGTCATACTTCTTTAGATGTAATTTTAAACAAGATACTCACAATCATATCATTTTGTTCTCTTTTCCAGTTATCATCCAATCTAAAATTTGGATTTGAAACTACATGCCATAATTGTTTTGCATGCAAGATTATTCTCATTCTTTGTACTCATGTTTAATATTTCATCATCATCAATTTCTGTGTATTGGTCAAGGAAATTTTATTTATCAAATTTCCTAGGAAATTCTTATCATCATCCTTTAATAACATGTTATGCATATAATTTGTTAGATCATCTATATTCTCATCTTTCCTCTCTTTTGTGCAATTCTTATCTTGGTTCAGTCTTTTACATTCCCCCTACTCCAATACCATGTTAAATTCTTTTTTTAAGGTTGTAAAATTAGCAAATTTATTTTTGTATTCAAAAACTTAGAATATGTAATCAATAGAATTGTAAAATTTAATGCTAATTCTTTGAATAAGAAGTATATAAATAATACTTTAGATCTTTTGCTCATAATAGGTTATTTCATGCTTATTATTATTTTTTAAATTACTTTTTCATACTTTGACTTGATATTGGCTACACTTTAATTTGACAAAGACTTATGACTCTAAAAAATGATACAACCTAATACATTACTAGTTTATGAATTAATATGACTTTTAAGTCTTACAAATTTTTTAAAATAAACTAACATTGATTATGAATCATCTTCTTTACTTATGAGATGATTCTAATTACTTATAAATTGACTCATATTTGTCATAGAGGGAAACCTAAAATTAATGTGACTAAAACTTGATTGTAACTTAATTGAACAACATATGAATTACATTCTAATACTTCTTAAAATTTTCTAGAATGACTTGGTAACAATGGTGTCTAAAGAAAATAGTATCTTCATTCAACAATGGCTAGCAGACATTTTAGAAGTGTATGCATGCATTCGACATGTTAGAAGCTAAGAACAAAACATTCACGTTATGGATATTGGCTAGTTGGTCACCTAGATTGCTTTTAGAGTTGTACCATCAATTTAGATGCATTGCAAACAATATTAATAGGGTTTATCATTGATGACTAGGATATTAATATTGGCTAGTCAATCATTTAGGTTGAGTTGGCCTTTAACCTAGTGACATTGTAGTCATTATCAGTAGGGTTCGCTAACAACATGATTTATAATAAGACAACTCATACATAAATGACTAAGTATTCATCCAATTTGATTTTGGAGTTGGCCCATCAATCTAGTGGATTGCAATCAATAACAAACCTTATCTAGGGTGATAATGAGAAGTTATGACTTAGGATAACTATAGGGTTGATGTTATTCATAACATAACTCAATAGTTGGTTTGGATATGAATGAGGGTTCTACCCAATAGTTGTTCTTATCTTGCATGAAGGTTGGTCTAAATAGGTAAAGGTAATATAAAAAATACTTCTTGTTAACTACTTAAGTTATTATTAGCCTTATAGTTACTCTAAACATTTGATGCTAGAAACCTCATAAGAATATGATAAGGACCTACAAGAAAATCATGAATTAATGATAGGTATTAATGATAATGTTAATGATATTAATTAGTGATTATGTTAATTGGTATTGGATGTTGGTTCTAACAAGGTGCTTTGCAACATGGGCCTTAATCTTCTAGCTTGTTTGAGATGGTACCAAGATGATTTCCTCTACTATGAAGGTTTACTAACCCTTCATGCATGTATTTCATGTAGATCTTAGTAGGGAGGCCTAAAAAAAGGTTCCTAATAATGTTACATTTTCTAGTTCATAGTTCACTATGGAAGCATAGGTATTTAAGGACATTTTTTAAACCAAGGCTTCAAAACTATTGTATTTTTGGAGCCATGATATGTATTTATAAATGGCCCTTATTCTTTACTTATGTATCTATTGTAACTTTTATACCAAGGTTTTATACCCAAGTTTTTGATATATTATTGCATGGATCTTACTAAATGTGTTTTCTTCTCTCTCTTTTTTCAAGTATGATTATTAGCTACAAAGGTTCATACTTAATGATTTAAAATTTTTAAATAATTTAATTTTGGATGCTAAGTGTTATTATTTATGGTTTTTTCAAGTATGATTATTGGCTATTAAGGTTCATACTTGATGATTTAAGATTTTGCAATAATTTAATTTTGGACTTTAAGTTTTGTATATGGAATTTAATCATGCCTCTTACGTAATTTTATAAATTTATCTATGATCAGTTATAGGGTGTGACACTAGAATTCAAATAAGAAAATATGAAAACAAAGAAAAGAAGAATAATTTGACTATCTTAATGCTCATTTCTAGTTTTTTAGATATTATGTCTTCAAGGCTCACTCCTCATCAAACTACCAAAGACCTATGGGATACTCTTCAATTAGAATATAAGTCAATCTTGAGGATAGAGAAATGCAGGAACTTATGTACAAACATGAATTTGGTTCTCTTTAAATCTAATTCAGTGAAGATATTGAAAGTTTATTTTCAAGAATGTACATCAACATTAGAAGAATTGCTAAATATAAATGTGGCTATGTTTTTTTAAAAAAAAGTAAAAATTTTGATCCAAGTCCTCTCTACAAATTCTAGAAATGAACATACAATGGAAAACATTATGCTCTTAAAAAACTTAAACATGCTTAGTATAGATAAATTGGTAGCTTAGAAACCTACTCTTTAGTTCATGAAGACTAGATGAAATCAAAATGCATATAATTAAGCATATCTATCTAATTAAAGAGGAAGAGGAAATAGATTCATGGAAAGAGAAAGATAAAAAAACTTTAACTATAGAAATTAAAATCAACAAGATAATGAAAATAGTTTTAAGAAACAAAATAACACTAAAAGATTCTAGACAACAAGAGGAAAGGGACAAGATATAGATAGGAGAAATTACAATAAGAGAAATTAGAATAAGTCATACATTCCTTATTTCAAAATCTACAAAAGAAGAGGTCACATCATTGAATCCTATTAGATAAGGATGGTCTTAAAGCATACCAACAATAACATGAACAAAATAAAAAGTTTACAATCAAAGAATAAGCACAACCACTAAAGATAATGATGAATAAGGTAAATGCATAAACTTTAACTTATTTCATTTAATCAAAACTCTTGGATTGTACAAAATGGATGCTTAAATCATATGATTACTTTTATAAACTACTTGCTCAATTACAAATCTTACAAACTTGGTAATATCCAAATTGAAGATGAAAACTAGCTTAACAGAGAAGGAATGGAAGATTGCATATTAAAAATTTTTAATAATAAGATAATCTCTATCTTTGAAGTATTTTGATGTTTCAAAATTATTAAACCTTTTTCTCTCAGTTAGTAAAATGGCAAGAAAAGATATCAATGTTATTTTAGAAATAACTAACATACTGTATCTATCACAACCTATAATTTGCATAGGCTTAATTATTTAATTTAATACATACGTTTAATTATTTAATATTATTAGATTTGCTTCAATAGGTTAGTTCTAAATTTATTAACTAAATAATAGGATCATATAATTGTAGTTATTGTTGTTGTTATTAAATAAGTGAATATAATATGCTTGCTAGAGTATTTTGTTAAAGTTTTGTTTTCTTTGCTTTTAATACTATTGGACTATAGTCATAAATCTTCTACGTATTTTATGATTAATTATTGAAATCTTGTTATCCCTAAAATTTTTTTTTTGTTAGTTATCATTCCTTTATAAGTATTTTACTATGCATATTTTATTCTTATTATACACATGTGATTATATAATACTTTGTTCATGGAGTACATAAGATGTAAACATTACCTATATTTTTTATATAAAATACTTTCTTTCATTGCCTTTTACTTTTTCCCACCATCAATTACATCATGTTTTTTCTCTATTTTCTATACAAAATAAAAAACCATTTTTATTTTTTATTTCTTCATATAAAAATCATTTCCCACCAATTTCTTTATTTCAAAGCCATTTTTAGTTTAATTCCTTTTTTTCAAGTCTATTTCTTTAGCTTTTACACATGTGTCAAGCCCATGTATTATACTACATGTGATTATTTGGCTTATAAATAAATTTTATTTTTTAGGTATGATGAGTGGCGAGGTACCCCTACACTCAACCATACGAAACGAGCGTAGCACGTGCGATCCGGTCGAACTCCACAAACTAAATGCCTAAACGCCCCATGGAACACTTGGGGTTAATCATTCGTTGTCTTCCCAGACTTACTTCTTGTTGTCACGGTGTATGGTTAAGTAAGTCCGAGGTATATGATTTTTTTGGTCTTTTTTGGTTTATGTCTTCTACGCTAGGAGTAAAGGGTTAAGAAACTAACTAACTCTAACTAATTTCCTAAGTCTAAATTAACTAGTGTTAGCATCCATTCCCACTTACCGTACACACCCTGAACTATGCAACTATGGCTACCAAACACTAATCGTCACTGGGATCACCACACGTAATGCACGTGCTTGAAGTGGTCGTACTGAGGCACCTAACTAGCCTAAGTGTGATGAGCAGCTGATTCCTTGACTAGCCGTACACATCCATAGATGCTCGTAATCAAGTTGTACTCATCCCACATTCTAGGAGATAAGGGTGAGAGAATCTAATCGCGATGAGTAGTCGATTCCTTGGTTAGCCGTACACATTCGTCAATGCTCATAACCAAGTCGTACTCATGCTGGATTACTAGGAAAAAGATAAATAACATTAAATAAACCTATTCCATGCACTGCAAGGTTTATCCACAAAGCTCTTCTTTATTTCCATACACAACTTGCGTTCAGGTACAAAGCTACTCAAATAAAGATCCGTTCACTTGGGGACTCCTACTGTGGGCACATGGAAAAATTCTATCTCTGGAGTGATTAAACTGCCAGAGCTTCACTACTTCTAGCCTAGGATGATAAATGAGGGGAGTTCCACCTCTTATTTATAGATTTCGTGGTGGACTGTCATACCGCATACGCAATATCGTAGGGAATGACACGATATCGCGGCCCATGCAATATCGCGTCTCATCATACCCCTATGACTGAATGAAAACTCATCCTCGAGTTCCTTACAATAATATCATGTAGGTATGGAATTATTGAGGGAAATGTAACTAATGGGATGACATGTGAATGGATCATTATTACAATACTTGACAAAACTGGTGTTCATGACAACAAGAGTGAACACCTTATTTCAATGACATCAGGCCTTTGTTGGTAGCTGAGAAAGAAAGAGAGAGAGAGAAAGAAGTGTTGCTGCTGCCAAAGCCAAGATTTCACGTTCGTTGTCCAAAGGTAAGTGTGTTATCCATCTTGCTCCTTGCATAGCTACTTCAATGCTGCTCCATTCCAGGTGTTTTCTCCAGATCCAGTCCATTATTGTATGTCCACCATCTGCACACACAGTGCAATCATATATTAGTAAGGGTAATTGAATCATCATATAATTAATACCTTACTTCGGTGTAAACTCATTGGCTAGGTTGTGGTATGGCTGATATGGATCTAGGAATATGTTATTGATGACTACCGAAGGTGTAGGGGTTAGGAAGAAAATCAAAAATGTCGAGGCTAAGGGAAAATCAAAAAAATCAGGCCCTGTACCCCTATGACTAATCGCGAACCTCCAGTAGCGTTAGAATGGAGAAAGAGAAGGAGTAAGAAAGATAGATAAAAAATGACAACTATGGCATCGATGAAAGGAATGTCAAGATGGAAATGAACAAAATAAAATTAATTGAAAAATGTTAAGGGAAAGAATTTAACTAATGCTCCAAATAGGAATGT
>MNCI01030123.1:463520-504172 GCA_015680685.1 Gnetum montanum | reverse complement strand
AGTTAGTGATTTTTCCCTTACCCTTGTTATGTGTAGGGCCTAAATCTCTCCACTTTTTCTTACCTTTGTCACTACTTTGTTCAACCTTAGACTCTTCTATAATTTTCAAGACTGTTTCAATCTTAGATTCTAAGGAACTCCATACATCATCTACCTTAGCTGCTAATTCTATCGTTAATTGTTTGATCGGCAAGGTTTTCCAATTCACCAGTTCTTTGATTGGTGACTCATCGTCTTCATCACAAAATTTCACTCCCTTCTTTCGAAGGGAGGGATCACGATTATACTCTTGCGCACTTTCTCTTTTTCATAGCTCACCCTCTTCGTTTGCTACTTGCTCCAACAAGCTACATACTTCATAGGCTCTAAGTTGTGAGAGTCTCCCTTGGGCGTAAGTCCCAAGGGTTCTTCTAGTTCATTCCTTAGCCCATACACGATGTGGTGAAGTTGATCCCACTGAGCGTGCCCATGGCCTGGGCAACGATGTAACAATGTGTAATAGAGGGCCATGGCAGCATCCAAGGGTTCGTGTGTACCTTGCTTCCAGCCTTGGATCTGCTTCTGCAAATTGGACACTCTAGAGTACATTTGATACTTTTCATTGAATAGTTCTAGCATCGTACTCCACCTCCTGATGGTTTCCAGTTCTAAGGACCGGTACCAACTCTCTGCTTCTTTGGTGACTGTCTATGGGAACAACTTAAGTTTTTGCCACTCATTTTCTATATTTTGCAAGGCATAAGCATCGTGGAATGCCTATAAATGATTTTACAAATCAGCATTGTATCCCCCTTCAAATCGTGAGATATTATTCATGTCTAATCATTTGATCCGGCTATCCTTTAAATACCTTGTGGGAATCCTAACTGCCTCTGTAATGTCAAGCATACTTCAAGTTGCGAGTAGGGGCTCATCATGATCATCTCTTTCATGAAGCCTATGATATCTGCGTTGTTCCCTACTCTCACTATGTCCTTGCCCTTGTCCTCTCTCTCGACTTTCCCGTCGAGGTTTTTCTTCTTTCTTACTTTTATCCTCACCTTTATGTTCATGGTGGCTACACCCAAATGTGGAAGGAGAGGATGAGTGATGTGAAGAAGGGGAAGAAGAAGGGGAACCATCGTCATGACGATGTTTCTTACCTTCTCTTCAGCTACTACGGCCCCGATTGTGGTGACGATCAAAGTGCCCGTCCTTAGCATGAGTGGTTGTTCCCTCTGTGAACAGCTGGTGTTCACGGGCATCAGAACCAGGGATATGTATCATTGATCGTAGGTTCTGATACTCATCCTCCTCACCATCGTTAGGAGAGGGAACATCTTTTGCTAAAGAACCCGTGATAAAGGGTTCCTCGGCTCCTATTTCGCTAAGGACGTGCGGGGCCTTGCCCTTCAACAATGTATGTTGGCTCTCCTACCTTGCGTCCCTCATATGTTGTAAATCTATGTGATGATAATCCCTCATGTCAGAATCTATCGCAACATATTCGACGTAAAGTTCTGTCATGCCAGTCTATGCCAAAGCACGGAGAAGCATGTTAGGGACAGCACGATCTGGAGGTAACACTATGTTACCAAACGAATCTCTCTAGCGCAACTGTTCATCTTGATGGAGGATAAAGGTAAGATCAGGCACATACTCATCAGGATGAGTATATGTCATCTTATATTGTTTAGGACTTGGTTGATTTTGGTTATGTTTTTTATCTTGCCGACTGTCTCGTGTGTGGTCCTTAGGTGGTGAGTTGCTCTTATGAGAAGAAGGCATTTTTAATCGGTGTGCTATTTCACCGTTATATAAATTTATATCTGATTAACCCGAAGGTTTGTTAAGGCTCACAATGATGTGAATGATATCCCTTATGTTCAATTCGACGCACAAACACTTAGTCTGCGGCAACAGCGCCAATGATGAGTGGCAAGGTACCCCTACACTCAACCATACAAAACGAGCGTAGCACATGCGATCCGGTCAAACTCCGCAGACTAAATGCCTAAACGCCCCATGGAACACTTGGGGTTAATCATTCGTTGTCTTCCCAGACTTACTTGTTGTTGTCACGGTGTATGGTTAAGTAAGTCTGAGGTATATGATTTTTTTGGTCTTTTTGGTTTATGTCTTCTACGCTAAGAGCAAAGGGTTGAGAAACTAACTAACTCTAACTAATGTCCTAACTCTAAATTAACTAGCGTCAGCATCTGTTCCCACTTACCGTACACACCCTGAACTATGCAATTGTGGCTACCAAACGCTAATCGTTACTGGGATCACCACACGTAACGCACGTGCTCGAAGTGGTCATATTGAGGCACCTAACTAGCTTAAGTGTGATGAGCAGCCGATTCCTTGACTAGCCATACACATCCGTAGATGCTCGTAATCAAGTCGTACTCATCCCACATTCTAGGAGATAAGGGTGAGAGAATCTAATCGCGATGAGAAGCTGATTCCTTGGTTAGCTGTACACATTCGTCAATGCTTGTAACCAAGTCATACTCATGCTACGTTACTAGGAAAATAATAAATAACATTAAATAAACCTATTCCATGCACTACAAGGTTTATCCACATAGCTCGTCTTTATTGTCATACACAACTTACATTCAAGTACAAAGCTGCTCGAATAAAGATCTGTTCACTTGGGGACTCCTACTGTGGGCACATGGAAAAATTCTATCTCTGGAGTGATTAAACTGCCAGAGCTTTGCTACTTCTAGCCTAGGATGATAAATGAGGAAAGTGCCACCTCTTATTTATAGATTTGACGACAGACCGCGATATCACGTACGTGATATTGCATGGGATGTGATATCGCGGCCCATGCAATATCGCATCTCATCAAGGTACGTATCATAAAAAGTTTCTAATGAGTTAGCTTAGAGTGAAATGAAGATATATTATGGACATTTTTGAGTAGGAAAGAAATCCAATAGGAAGATCTTGAAAGACCTTGCAACAATATAAGGAAGTTTATTTTATTATTCCTTTTCATGTAGCTACCCTACTTTTTTGTAGATTTTGTATTCTCTTTATGCTTCTTGGTTCTTTACTATTCTTTTACGATTTTAATTATTATATTGAGATTTTGCAGAATTTTTATCATTTCAAGCTTGCTTTTATATGAAAATTTTTATTATAATTTTAATTATATCATTTTCTATCTTTTGGTGAATTTATAAAAAAAAATTCAACTTGTTTCTTAGATATTTTATGATTATTTTGGATTAGACCTTGACATAAACAAGTTTTTTTAAGAATTTTCTAGAATTTTGGCTATCATAGACTTTTGGATATTTTGAAAATATTTTGGATTTGAAATATAATAAAATAATATATAATGTGACCAGGTTTTCTCTTTTAGTACTAGAAGATGCAAATCACTTAGAAGTCAACATCTACATGCAGTAGTGGAGTATCTCTTAGTGGGACTCACTCAACAAGAACAATGGTTTCGATGGATTTCCTACCTTGAATTTTGATTCATAAGTTCATGTGAGGCTAGGAAACTAGCCAAGACATTTAGGCATATTCAAGACCCATCCTTCTAATGATGCATATGATGCAACCATATTTCCAAAACCTAATCATGAGTGACTTTTTTGTGATCTCAAAAATAATCCAATGATAGTAGTAAGGTTATTCCAAGACCTCTCGATATATTCCTTTAATAATAAGTGTAACCAAGACATATCCTTTAGAGATTCCTAGATATTAGATTTTTTTTTTGACATTTTTAAGCATTAAATATTTAATAGGATAATATGATATTAGTAATGAGGTTATTCCAAGACTTGTCGGTATATTCTATTGGTAGTGAAGATAACCAAGATATTGCATCTCGTGATTAACAATAGATAAATTTATAAAATTACTTAAGTATACTAAATTACTTATAAATCCACATATTCCATATTCAAAATTTAAAATCCAAAATAAATCATTGGATAAATTTAAATTACCAAGTATGACACCTTAATAACCAATAAACATACTTGATCAAATCATAGAGAATAATCGTATGACAAATTTCATTCAATATTATTCTAACATCTTAAATACAAATCCTTAATGTGCAAGTTACAAGAGATACATAAGATAACCAAATGAGTTATTTTATAAATCCATGACATAGATTTATAATTACAGTAATACTTGAATCCTTTGTTGCAAAGCTTCTCTAATCATTAATGCTCTTGTAGCATGCTACGATCTAGCATTTATAATGTTACCAAGAATCTCCATTTGAGCTTCCTAACTAAGATCTACTTGAAACACATATAGAAAGGGTTAGAACACCTTCATAGTAGAGGAAATCATCTTGGTATCACTTGGAACAAATTAGAAGATGATGCCCATGGTAAAAAAAAAACATGCTATTAGAACCAACAACAATTACCAATTAACCAAAATCATTAATCATAGCAAATCCATTAATATAATCGTTAACTAAACCATTAAAATTATAGTTAATGCATTAATATATCATTAATCAATTATTTTTCTACCTATGAATTTAACCATGAGGTTGCCAAAATCAGATTTTTCGAAGAAATATAAGGCTAATACTAACTTAACTAGTCATCAAGGACTATTTGATATAATACCTCACCTAGTTAAGCAAACTCTTGTACAAGAAAAGAGTATTTGTTGGATTAGTAACCCTTATGCATATCCATACCAACTATTGGATTATGTTATGGCTATTATCAACTCTATAGTTTTCCTAGGTTCTAGCTCCATACAACCACCCTAAAATTAGGTCTGTTATGTGGCTATAGCATGATGATTAATCATGAAGTACCACCCTTCATATTAGTTTCCTTTGTTACAAACTATGTTCAATGAATTCTATTCATCTTCCCAATCTTTTTTACACATCAATCACATCCATAAACATCCAAAATATCTACTTTCAAGCATCATCTAAGAATGTCATTCCCATAGAACATTGCAATGACTGTACCACTCTAGAATATATGCAATAATTTCATTATGATCCCTATTTTTGTCATCATACAAGTTACAATGAACAAATACACTGTTTCCTCTTCTACAAGGAGAAGAAATATTTCAAGAGAAAGATGAGTATGAACTACAAAGCATAAAGTTACAAAAATGATGAATTTTAAATTGATCAACAAAATAGTTTAGATCGGTAACACATGTAATAAGATTAGATCAACAAATGTAAATCATTAGAAATTTTTCTTTTTATTAAAATTGATGAAATCTATCATATTTTATTTATCTTAAGAGATCAAATGAGATCTAGGTTTCATCAAGCAAGAATAGGTTCAAATCTAGAAATTGCCTAGAGATCCATTAAGCATAGCCACAAGTATGAGCACAAGAGAGAGTATTTGGGTAATTTCAATAATAAATAATTAATAATTTATTTTCTAAAAATTGAGTAACATGTATTCATAAAAAGGGTATTTATATGCATGAGTATTTATATGCATAAGAGAGAGTATTTGGGTAATTTCAATAATAAATAATAAATAATTTATTTTCTAAAAATTTAGTAACATGTATTCATAAAAAGGGTTCAATGATTAATCAATGAATTAGAGCCACCAAGAAAGTACTAGAATAAGCCCACATGTCAAAAAATGAGTTCCAAGATAAGATAAAATAAAAATTTGGAATAAATCTCAAATATCTATTCACATGTCTTATAACCATATTCTTACATTATTCCAAAATTGAATAACATAAAAATATAAATTAGATAAAATATAATGAATATTTTTAAAATACCAACAATGGGCCACCACCATCCATCCAACCTATCCGTCACAAAAGACATTAGAATGTACTAGCATAATCACTAGTAACATACAATATATTATTAATATAGTATATATTAAATATACCTTTATGTTTAAGAACCAAACATAAGAACCTAAGTTTAAAACATTGGGGTGTTACATAAGACATATTCTCTGAGATATTTGGATTTTTAAAAAAAGTTACAACTTATCTTAACTTCGAAACAATTTTTAATATTTAATTAAAGACCTTTATACAACATGTCACTTGATATTTTTAGCTCAAAACTTTTATGCTCCATGAATAAGAATATAAAATAATCATTCTTATTTGAGGGGTTCTCACTCCTCCTGCATTTTGGTGGAGAGAGCCAAAAGTACATAGGTAAACACTAGAAGAGGAACATGAAATGAAAGATGAATCAATTTTGTACAAGATGGACTCTTTTAAGTTAAAAAATAATTTTAGTATATCTTGCATTTTATAAAATAGAAACCTTGCATACTTTCTGGATATTTAAATGATGTATCTATTTTGTGAATAAATAATAAAGTATGATAAATATAAATTTTCTATTATTCCATTTAGATTATAACATTGCAAAGATTAGTTTCCATTTTGACATGTGCTATATGTTTAGAAAAAAATATTATTTTAATATATATTAATATTTTATTAATTATTAGCCTTTTATTATTTAATTTGATAAACTTCAAATGTAAATATCTTTATTTTAATATGTCTCATTAAAGTGAAATAAGTATAACATCGAAATCTAAATCTATGTGCCTTTTAATTCTATAACTAGTTAAATTTTTCAACATCTACCATTTTGTGGCTATGCTAATTTCTATTTTTTAAAATTAATTTTATTTAATTATATCTATAAGTAGCAAGAAATTTTTCTATGCCTTTTTGATCTATTGTATTTATTCTTCTAATTGATAATTTTTATTTATTTTATGGCTTCTTCTTGAATTAGTAAATTACTGCTAAATTAAGATCCTTAGGCTTCATAGCATTTCTATTAGTTATTCATAGGATTTTGTAGATAATTAATAGGAGTGTTACAATATTAAAAAAAAATGGGTAAGAAAATTTCAAAATAAAATTCTTTAAAAATAGAATTTACTCCCTAGAGTATGATTACTTTAAAGCTATAAATCCATAAACATACCTCTTCTTCACAGCTTGAAGCTAGAATGCAAAGATCAAACTTCCTTATTAAATTCTACAATGTGCATAAGTATGATTGAATCATTCAAATTCCTATGTCATACAAGACCTTATCTAAATTTTCCACATCATATCTATATATTTCATGAAATAACTAAGATAATTTAAACTTGAAGTCCTTATTCATATACTTAAATATGTAAAAGGAATTGATAACTATGGAATAAACTTTATAAAAGGAGATGGATAAATTAAAACCTTTAAGATGCTAATTGTAAAGGAGACAACAATAATCAAAAATTAACTTTAGAGTAATTATCTTTTAGGGAAATAATGTTATATATTAAAAATTAAAAAATTAAAAAAAATATTTTAGTCAACCTCTTAACTTGTGAGGTAGAATTCATAGCTATGTTTGAATGCATTCAACATGTACATTAGATAAAGAAACTTATGAATCATCTTGACTATGACTTCCCATCCCCATATGTCATGGAAAGCATCAAATGTAACATCCCATCCCTAGATGTCTTGGAAAATGTCAAATATACATAATATTAGACATTATATGTAATAAGATAATATAGCAAATGTAAAATATATGTAACATTCGATAGTATGCCTACAGAAAATAAAAAAGAAAGTACAGAAAGAGAAAGAAAAGAATGCTTTATTAATATAGAATGGAGTATCTGGATCATGCTTCTGAGAGTATTCCTTAGGGTTTTCTTCCTTCAGCATTTGTCCCTCAAAGGTAATCCTACATTACCACCATGGTTAGGCCCATCACTGGCCACAAGGAATGGCCAGCCCACTTCCTATCCCACTTCACCTAGCACCCATGACTTGCCATTCCAAGCTCTGCCACTCCATGCCTGGAACAACCTCTAAACCCAAGTATAAATGCCTAAGGTCAAACCCCCAAAGGTTACCTCAAGAGACACATCCATTATTATAATGCACCCTTTTGAGTCTCAATTACAACTATCCATTTGTACTGTCTGAAATCATTGATGCGAGGCTGGAATGAAACAAACACCGAGAGATCTATAGATAGGCATAGAAGACTCTACCTTCACTTGAGGGCAAGCTGGAACTGACGAAGGTAGAGTACCTTGGGTGGTCCGCACGCAGATCAAACAAGGATTTCCCCACATGTATGCCAATGTGCAATACGTTGGGTTATGTGTAAACAGCGTAATAAACGTAAACCAGAACATAAATGGATACAATAATATAAACTGGAATGTAAACATAAACTGCAAAAACAAAGAAAATTGCAATAAATCTAGGCAAAAGTGTAAACTTTTTTGTATTGAAAAAAAAACTGATTACAACATGCACCAATCAGAACGCAATTGTGGATTAATCACAAGGCAGACGTTTAGCCCCGGTGGGTGATGACAGGTGCTAGGAGATATAGGTTTTGGGTTGCAGGGAAATGCAGTGTCCAAGTCTGATGTCCAGCATGCAGGGTAGGAGTCTAGCATGCAGGGTTGGTGTTCAAGTAATCCCCGTGTGATTTTGCCCCAGATTCTCCCTTTTCGAACCTGAATCTGGTCAAAAATCAGGGTTTTTATACAAGTTTGGGCATTAAATTTGGGTCTGAGATGGGATGATTGGCTGTGGGATGCCAAAATTTTGGATCGGGTGACATGTGGAGCATTGACCGATTGCAAAAGAATGAAATTTTACAAGTGTACAGCGTGAACCATGCCAGCATGTACACGCTAGGCGTATACACTCCACACGCTGGACATCGTATGGATAAGCACGGAGAATTTCTGACCAAATTTTTAACTATGAAGCTAGTTTTGAGCATGGATTTGGATGCCTGATGTCCTGAGGATGTTGCTTGTTGATTTTGGGCTCATTTGACCTTGATTTGATAAGGTTTTAGGAGGCTCCAAAAGTGTACATGCTAGGCGTGTAGGCCAGAATGTGGGCATGCAAACTACAATTTTGGAGCCTAATCATGTACACTGGGGTTGGTTCCTTATTTACTAAGTGTTGGTGGTTCTCCAGGGCATCCATGGACTCATTTTGGCTTCATTTTGACTGAGTTTTGGGCATGTTTCTAGTGTGCACAATGTGTTGCATGTTGGACGTGCACGCTAGGCGTGCAGGGCCAAAAATGACCCTTCTGATGCCTAAAATTGATATTTCTAGAGCTTGTGGCCTTGTAGATTCATTGACCATGCCTTGAAGGCTAACTCCACATCAAAATCTTACCTAAAATGCCTAATCAACCTTGTTCAAAGTGGTGCATGCTGTGCGTGCAGGCCAACGTGCAAGCATGAAAGTGCCCCTTTTCAAGGTCAAAACTTGATTTTTGGGAGCCCAAGATGATTCTTGATGGTTTCCCTACCTCTAGGAGTTGATTTCATATGAAAATCATGCTCTAAGTGTCTGTTATGGTCTGTCTATGACCTTGATTTGATAGGGTTCTAGGAGGCTCCAAAAGTGTACACGCTGGGCGTGCAGGCCAGCGTGTGGGCATGCAAACTACAATTTTGGAGCCTAATCTTGTACACTAAGGTTGGTTCCTTGTTGCCTAAGTTTTTTTGATTCTCTAGGGCATTCAGGGGCTCATTTTGGCTTCATTTTGACTGAGTTTTGGGCATGTTTCTAGTGTGCATGCTGGGCATGCAGGGTAAAAAATGACCCTTCTGATGCCTAAAATTGATGTTTCTAGATCCTATGGACTTGTAGATTCATTTACCATGCCTTGAGGGCTAACTCCATGTCAAAATATTACCTAAAATACCCGATCAACCTTGTTCAAAGTGGTGCATGCTGGGCGTGTAGGCCAGCGTACAGGCATGAAAGTGACCCTTTTCAAGGTCAAAACTTCATTTTTGGGAGCCCAGGATGATGCTTGATGGTTTTCCTACCTCTAAGAGTTTATTGCCTATGAAAATCATGCTCTAAGTGTCTGCTATGGTCTGTCTATGATGGTACACGCTGGGCATGCAGGCTGGGCGTGCACGCTGGGCGTGCAGGCCAATGTGCAAGCATGAAAACCCATCATTTGGAGCCCAAAATTTGACTTTCAGGTGCCTAAGAGCTACTAGGGACCTTGGTGAAGGTCTTGGGGGGTCCAAACGCTCAATTCTGGCATGTTTTGGCTGATTTTTGGGGCCCAAAAGTTGCTGCACGCTAGCCCATACGCTGGGCATGTATAGGACAGTGTACAAGATGCATACTTAGTGAAAACCAAGTATTTTAATCTCAAAATTTTTCAGGTTTGATGCCAGATGTCACTGTAGTCTTCTTTGGGTCCCAAGGAACCATTCTTACTTAGTTTGACTCCATTTGAAGCTTTCTATGAGGTCCTCAAGCTTCAGTCATGCTGGTGAGCATCATGACTTAGCTCGATTCTTGTTGGAGAAGTGCTAAGCTTAGAATTTTATGGTGTTTCATTGGCCCCTCTTTGTTGACACTTAGAGGAATCAACCTGAGAAGCATCGATAAAGAAGTACAAAACACCATAAGCAACTTGGTAGAAATATTATCCTTTAGCACTTGGCCAAATGTCATCGCACGATGTAGTACATGGGATTGGGGGAAATGAAGTTTGTAGCTGGATAGGGAAATAGAGATTGTGGGGATTGGGGACATATCAAGGGATTGTGCATGATGGAGGGGATGCTCTGGTGTGCACACGGGTCATGTTGATCCTTGTCAATAGCCATTGTCTAGCAGACTTGGAACCAAGACATGAGGTGTACGTTCTTTGGCAAAACAAAATTCTTGTTTAGTGTTTAAGAGGACTTGTTGGCGTAACCAAAGCCATGTGATGGTGTGTTGCATTCGTTAGAGGAACAGGGCCTCTATTTAGTGTTAAAGGGAACCTATTGGTGGAGAGCCAAAGCCACGCAATAAGATGTTACTTGAGTATTTGAGACATGAATACTTGGTTCTAAGACAACTGCCTTCCCGCCTGGGGCTTGTATGGGAAGTGCCAAGGGTCTTGTGTTTCTTTTTGGCTTTTTTTCTCTTTGCTCTTTTGCTCTTTTTTTTTTGAAGAGCTTTGTTTTGATCTTGTACTCATGCTCAAGTGCCATGTTGTGTGTTGCAATTGCTTAAAAGAGTTGCAATGTGCAATAGTGTGCTCAAATTTTTGGGTGTATTGGGTGTATCAGGGGTGTAGCTGAGTAGAGTATGTGGAGGAATAGATGGGAAATGTAATGGGAAATGGGGGTGTACTAGTGAATGGCTTGATTAACCTGGTTACGTGTGTTAGGAACAATATGGTACCTTGCTGCTGTGACAAAGTGTAGTCATGTACGAGCACCACTGGGTGTCATCCTGCAAACACAACTCCAAGAAGACAAGAAAACCACAAGTGAATGAGTTAGTGAACACTTCATACATGAATGTGACTAATGCAAATGGAGGCACCATGTGAAAATTAAGGCAAACAAAATGAGCAGCAATAGTGTTGTCAGAGCTGGTGTGATGAACGATGCAGCAAGCATTGATGAAGAAATGTCATGAATTACAGCAGCAGATGAATGTGGTGTCAAACATGATCTTTCCAGTTTATAGTCTTAGTGGACTATCGTGGGTTAGTTTTATGTCATAACCCGTTGGACGTTGTCAGTTTATCGTCGTAGCGGACGGTGCGATGCTAGTTTATAGTCATGGCGAACTATGAAGAGGAAAGCTAGTTTATAGTCTTAGCAGACTTTGGTGAATCAAACTATGACAGTTTAATGTCATACTGGACGCTCTGTGGTATCAGTTTACTATCATGATGCCAGGACTATTCTGTGGTATCAGTTTTAGGTCATGATGCCAGGACCGTCGGTGTGGATGCATGCGTGTGCGTCTGTATGTTCCTGTAAACAAAAGCAACTAGAGAAAACAATGTTATATAGCAACTGCAGAAAACATGAACTAAAATGCACAAGTAAAAAGAAAAAATGCAAAAAGGTGGTAGTTTAAGGCCATTTCGAGCCATGAGAAAACGTGTAGGCTAGTACAATACAAACGAACGTGACATATGCACCGCAAAAGAATGTGAAGAGTGTGTGGAGATTCAACTTCTTTTTGGTATCAGGGGTGCTTTGATCGTGTGGTTGTCTCCTAACTGGATGTGGTTTTGGAAGCGTTTTAGGCTTAGGCTCCACTGGGAGACTTATGGTTTTCGCCACTTGTTCGGGCATTTTAGCTCTAAATACTATGTTAGTTGTCACTTGTCTTGGCATTTTAGCTCTAGGTGTTGCGTTTGTTACCGTGTGTGTTTCTTCAAGAGGCTCTTCTTTCAAGACCTGTGACATGTCTATGTTATGGTCAGCTTGAAAGGGAGTGTTGTCGCCATGTATAATGACTTGTCCACCTTCGTATGGAAGGTAGATTTCTTGATGTATCGGTGAGGAAACGGCTCGTTGTTGGGCTAGCCACGGTCTACCAAGAATCATGTTCAAACTTGGCATCTCTTCTATGATAGTGAATTTCACACTGGTGGAGAATTGTTCACCTGCCACGAAGGCTAGGTTAATCTTACCCTTAACTGTGACACATGACCCGTTGAAGGATTTTAGACACGTGGTTTCTGTTGGCATGATCTCCTCTGCCATGCCTAGTTTGTCGATGACGGAGTATAGAACTATGTTTGTTTTTGTGCCATCATCAACGTGCACTCTGCGAATGGTACATTTCCCAACATGTATGCTAATTGACAATGGAGCTATTGTGACCTCCCCTCGTTCGGGGTTGACTTTAACTACATCGTCACAGAAGGCTAAGGTGTTTGAACCCAATCCTTGTGGTATGTGTTGTGAAATCGTTGCACGGATGGATTCCATGTTATCAAGAATGTCCTCTGTAACAAGAATGGATGCTAATGTTTACGCTAAGGCTTCACGATGAGCTGATGATATCATGACCACGTCATACAACCTCATGGTTGTATTATTTTGTTTGAGCATTTGTTTCACCTGGGCTAGTGTAGCTACAAAGTCTGTGTTGTTTGTCATTACATTGGTTGCCTCTGTATGGGTTGAGGGCTTGGGCCTAGTTTGTTTGGGATTAGGGGTAGGGCCCCCAGTGTTCGATTTCTATGTATTAGGTGTGGCCTTTACTTCGGCTATGGATGTTGTTCGTTGTTCGTTTGTCCTCTTCTGCTGCCATTTGGTAGGCTTACCCATGTTGTTGGCAATGTTGACTCTTGAGGGAGAAGAAGTTGAGACATTGCCTATGGTTGGGCTCTGGGTAGGTGAGGGGCCATTGAATGGTGGCACCTTTATGAAAAATGGTAGTCTGGGAGGAGTTTTTGGTGTTTGACTAGCTTGTTGTGGCACCTTGATAACGAAAGGTTTCTTTACTGTTATCGTTGGTGCATCGTGCCAGTTTAACGTCTTAGTGGATGATGACGCTTCCTTCTAGTTTAACATCTTAGCGGATGTATGAGGTGGTGCTACTTTGACCACGAAAGGTTTTGTTGGTGCTCTAGGTATCACCTTGATGACAATGGAAGGCCTCTTGCTCATCGAGGCAGAGGGGATTGTTGCCTTGCTGGGAGGCACATGAATTACAAAAGGTTGCTGCACAGGTTTAGGCTTACTATCTATGCCAATGGAGTTTATGACATAGGAGGCATTGTCTGTGATGGGTTGATTTAGGATGTTGACGTTCAGTTGGCCCCGTTCTATCATTGCTTGTAGATCATCCTTTAATGCACAGTAGGTGTCGATATTGTGACTGGATATCTGGTGGTAATGACAGAATTGGTCTAACTTGAAATGTCATGGAACTAGGGGCTCGTTTGGTGCTACTAAGGTGGGGTTCCTCAGTAGCTTGCAGTACCTATCATGTCAGTGACGAGCATTCTCTGTTATGTTTTTCTATTGGATTTTCCCGACTTTAAGGAGTTGCTCTAGTAGTTCAAAAGGTCGCGTAGGTAATGGTGTGTACTTAGAGTGATCCTTGCGCTGAAAGTTGGGCCTTGGGGTGGCCCCTGTTGTTGCAGGCTAGTTGGTACTGGTGTTTGTTGTTTTTGTGCTTGTGGCTACATTTTTCATTGTTTTCTATTGTTTGGCAATGTGTTGGTTCTTGTAAGCCACATAGGAGGGATCATTGCTGGTTTGTGCAGCATGTTCATTGTTCTTGATCTACGTGAAAGCTTGGCTCAACATTTGAGCACTTAGGTAGTACAGTTTTGACTTAACGAAGTCATTCATGACTCCCTTCAGAATTGTAAGCAAATATTTTTTAGGGATGGACTCATGAAGTTTGTTAAGGGCTACACTCCATCGTTGGATGAATTTCTGCACAGGCTCAAGTGGTGCTTGTTTCACCTATATCAAAGTGTCTAGTGTTGCTTCAGGCTTTAGGTTGTACTTAAACCTAGTAACGAATTTGCGTAATAGATCCTCCAGAGAGGATATGGACTTACGTGACAGGGCTCAGTACTAGTCTAAGGCTACGCCCATTAAGGACATAATGAACACACGCAAGATTGCGTGGGGCCAAGCTTGAAGCAATAGAGTTTCTGATCAGAAGGTTACCAAGTGAGCGTTTGGATCCCCCTTCCCATTGTACTTGGTTAACTAGGGTAGTGTGATTCCCTTGGGTAAAGCTAATGGTGGCACTAAAGAGCTAATTGGATCATCATGGTAAAAGTCCAGTACTTTAACTTGTTCAGTGTTTGTTGTTTTGAGGTGCTTTACCTCGTCAGCTAATGCTTGCATCATTTGTTTGGCTTCTGCCCACTCTTGAGTGGTAGGTAGATTAGTTGGTTGGGGAGATTGTTGGGTTGTCATTTGTTGCTATGGAGCAACGTTCAAAGTTGTGGTTGTGGGGTGTAGCACTTTGAAGTGAGTGGGTTGTTGAACAAGGGGTATGGTTCCTTGCCTAGCCACAAACTGTGAAGTGACACCTTGAATGTATGGGGCCAATGTAACGAAAGTGGCCCCATGTGTTTGCACTGGTGGCATATACTGGGTGGATGTGGACGTGGGTAGTCCATGTCGAAATGCCAGTGCTTGCATGCTCATTGACATGTGGTGAGGGATCGTCTGTCCCATGCAAGGGTGGAATGATGGGTTCACGTAGGCATGGGGACTGAGGATGTGGTATGAATCCTCAGGTTCAGATTGTGCCTCGAAGTCATCTATATCATGTTGGTTTTGGGGCTCCTCAGTGGGTCGTCATGTGTTTTGGCCCCTTGCTAGAAGGAGTTGAGAGATGAGTCGATGGTGAGGCTCAAAAAGGGGGATGATGTCATATACAGTGGGGATGAATTCATGACCTCCCATGTATATGCACTCGAAGTTTCACTTTGCCTCCTGTTTTATGGTGTCAAGAGGAAGGTTGGCCTGAATCTTCACACAGATAAAGTTGTATTGTTCTTGTGTGAGGATTACAAAGGTGCATGCGTTAGAGTTCTGAGATGACTCCATGGTGATGCGTGCTTGGACAAGGTCCATTGTCAAATGTTTTAAATGTTTGAATGTGACAGCGTAAACTAGTGAAAATTTGGTTAAGTGTTGGACAATGAATGAAGAAAATTCTAAGTGTTGGTAGCGTATGCCAAAGAGTCACAGCATACAGACTGGCCTGACAACGTGCAGGCTTCAGCATGCAGATCTTAGCATGTAGGCCTCAATGTGCAGGCTTCAGTGTGCAGGCCTCAGCGTGCAAGCTTCAGCATGTAGATCTCAGTGTGCAGGCTTCAGCGTGCAAATCTCAACGTGCAAGCCTCAACGTGCAGATCTCAGCATGTAGGCCTCAGCGTGCAGATCTCAGCGTGTAGGCTTAGTGTGCAGTGTATACACACTAGGTGTGCAATAGATGTGGCTGAACAGGGTGCAGATCTGAAAGATTTGAAGTCAGATCTACACTGATTGATTGCAGATCTGGGAAAATTGACTATAGATCTGGGGTCGCAGGAAGCAGCTCTATGAGATGGAATAGCAAATCTGAAGAGATCTATGCTGGGTTGGGGTAGATCTAAGCAAAGAGAGGTCCTCCTTCTAGCACCATTTTTTGTACTATCTGAAATCGTCGGTGCGAGGCAAGAATGAAACAAACACCAAGAGATCTACAGACAAGCATAGAAGACTCTACCTTCACTTGAGGATGAGCTGGAACTGACAAGGATTTCCCCACATGTATGCCAATGTGTAATACGCTGGGTTATGTGTAAACAGCGTAATAAATGTAAACCAGAACGTAAATGGATACAATAATGTAAACATAAACTACAAAAACAAAGAAAATCGCAATAAATCTGGGCAAAAGTATAAACTTTTTGTATTGAAAAAAAAACTGATTACAGCATGCACCAGTCAGAACACAGTTGTGGATTAATCACAAGGCAGACGTTTAGCCCCAGTGGGTGATGACAGGTGCTAGGAGATGCAGGTTTTGGGTTGCAGGGAAATGTAGTGTCCAAGTCTGATGTCCAGCATGCAGGGTAGGAGTCCAGCGTGCAGGGTTGGTGTTCAAGTGATCCCCGTGTGATTTTGCCCCAGATTCTCCCTTTTTGAACCCGAATCTGGTCAAAAATCAAGGTTTTTATACAAGTTTGGGCATTAAATTCAGGTCTGAGATGAGATGATTGGCTGTGGGATGCTAGAATTTTGGATTAGGTGACATGTGGAGCATTGACCGATTGCAAAAGAATGAAATTTTACAAGTGTACAGCGTGAACCATGCCAGCATGTACACGCTGGGCGTATACACTCCACACGCTGGACATCGTATGGATAACCACGAAGAATTTCTGACCAAATTTTTAATTGTGAAGCTAGTTTTGATCATGGATCTAGATGCCTGATGTCCTGAGGATGCTGCCTGTCGATTTTGGGCTCATTTGACCTTGATTTGATAAGGTTTTAGGAGGCTCCAAAAGTGTACACGCTAGGCGTGTAGGCCAGAATGTGGGCATGCAAACTACAATTTTGGAGCCTAATCTTGTAAACTGGGGTTGGGTCCTTATTTCCTAAGTGTTGGTGGCTCTCCAGGGTGTCCAAGGGCTCATTTTGACTGAGTTTTGGGCATGTTACTAGTGTGCACGCTGTGTTGCACGCTGGGCATGCATGCTAGGCGTGCAGGGCCAAAAATGACCCCTTTGATGCCTAAAATTGATGTTTCTAGAGCTTGTGGACTTGTAGATTCATTAACCATTCATTGAGGGCTAACTCCATGTTAAAATCTTACCTAAAATGCTTGATCAACCTTGTTCAAAGTGGTGCATGCTGGGTTGCACGCTGGGCGTACATGTTGGGCATGCAGGCCAGCGTATAGGCATGAAAGTGCCCCATTTCAAGGTCAAAACTTGATTTTTGGATGCCCAAGATGATTCTTGATGGTTTCCCTACCTCTGGGAGTTGATTGCCTATGAAAATCATGCTCTGAGTGTCTGTTTTGGTCTATCTATGATGGTACACGTTGGGCGTGCAGGCCAATGTGCAGGCATGAAAACCCATCATTTGGAGCCCAAAATTTGACTTTCAGGTGCCTAAGAGCTATTGGGGACCTTGGTGAAGGTCCTGGGGGGTCTAGATGCTTAATTATGGCATGTTTTAGCTGATTTTTGGGGCCCAAAAGTTGCTGCACGCTGGGCCATACGCTGGGCATGTATAGGCCAGCATACATGATGCATACTTAGTGAAAACCAAGTATTTTGAGCTCAAAATTTACCAGGTTTAATGCTAGATGTCATTGTAGTCTTCTATGGGTCCCAGGGAACCATTTCTTGCTTAGTTTGACTCTGTTTGAAGCTTTTTATGAGGTCCTCAAGCTTCAGTCATGCTGGGGAGCATCATGACTTAGCTCGATTCTTGTTGGAGAAGTGCTAAGCTTAGAATTTTGTGGTGTTTCATCTTTCAAGTCTTGTTATGATAACAATGGAATTTGTTATGAAGAGGCACCATCTTCATTATGCAACAACATCATTGGGGATGGGGATGTGATAACTGACCTCCGTTATGTTTCATTCATCCTGTAACAAGTCCACGTTTACTATCTCTTTCCAACTCCAATGCTTCTATTATGATCCTGTGCTCTAATAATTTGATTTCTCCATTGAGTTTAAAGTTGTTTCTTACTTATTTTGCAAAAAAAATAGATGTAAGAATAATTTATATATAACCATTAAATATTATTTTATTAATACTTACCTCATATTCTAAGATAATGACCAAAAATAAATTAAAGATCTACTAACCACTAACCACCAATCTAACCAAGGTCACACAAGGTGTAACTCATATTTGGTTACCCAAGTTAAGATAGGAAAAATTCTTTAATTCCAACTTCCATTGACTTAGATATTTTATTTATCTAATGATGAGTGGCAAGTACCCCTACACTCAACCATATGAATCACTAAGCGTTCATGCACAGTCCGATCAAATTCCATGGACTCTATGTCTTTCAATACACTAGCCTCTAGAAAGTGAACTTGCCCTAACAATCATTCATTATCTTCCCAATTACACTTGTGATACAAAAATGTATGGTTAAGTGTAATTGAGGCATATAATTTTTATTATTTTTATGTTTTATGTTTTGGGTACTTAAAATAAAGGATGAAAAGAATGAAGTAATTTAATTGCTAATTTCATCTAACTAACTACGCCTAACTAATCCTAACCTAAGCCTCTATTCCCACTTGTTGTACACATTCCAAACACGTTTAGCACTATAGGGTTACCAAATGTTAAGCATTACTAGGATTACCAAGTGTCAAGCATTTGCTCAAAGTGGTCGTACTTATGTGCTTAATTAATCGCTACTTAATCTAGCTTAGTTTAGCTTAGTTTAGTCTAATTAATTATTTAATTACTTAAAGAATTAAAGGAAATCACATAAAACATTTAATGCATAAATAAATAATTAATCTATTTCCAAGTTCTGCAAAGTTTATCAAAAGGCTCATCTTTATTGCCATTCACATTGCTATGCTCAAGTACATTAGTGCTCAAATAAATATCCATACACTTTTTGACTCCTACTACGAGCACTTAGAAAATATTCTAACTCTCAAATGAACAAACTACAAGAACTTTGCTAAGCCTATGACAAGACATGCTATAAACATAGTAGGTGAGCACATATTTATAGACTTTATTATGAAGCTATGTTGACAAGGCCTCGCTACATTGATGAGCCCATGTTGGTGGGGGCCCATCAACTTGATACTTTAACACTTCATCACCCTACAACTAAATGAAAACTCATGCTCAAGTCCCTTTACAAAATTTTGAAGGTATGGAATTATTGACTGACACTTGACACAATAAATTGACATAACAAAACTGCGTGTCTGGGTGTACAGATCAACATCATTACAAAATTTGTAGTGTTCATGACATAAAATTGAAACCCATGATATGACAACTTAAAATAGATGGCACATCCTTTGATGACATGAAGATGATTAAGAAGATCAAACAATCCCAAGTGGTGGAGGTTCCTAAGGTTTCGAAGGACTTGCATCAACTTCAGGGAAATGCGGTGGCTAAGGAGACCATGCTTGTCCTGCTATGGCTGCTACTTCTGATGAAAGGTGAAAGGAATCTAGTAATGCCTTCATCTTCTCCTCCTTGCCCTATGGATCATTCACAAGCCATGCGGCATTGCCAATGTGGGCTAGAATTGGGGTATCCCAAAGATAGGGCATTAATAGAAATAGCTCCTTAACATTGATGAACTAGGTAGTGAATTGTTTACGTTCAACATCAAACACCTTGACTAAATTTTGTAGCTTCCATTAGTTAGTCATTATTTTGGCTAGGCTCTCAGTAGTAGATCTCTAATCAGCATATTTTCCCTTAAGAACCTCAATTTCAACATTTACCATCACAATCCTTTGCTTGATGTCCTTGTGGTGCTTGAACTCAACCTCGTACAATAAGTATGAGTTAGCCACCTAATTTTCAAGTTCTAACCATAGCCATCTAAAAGTCAACATAGCTAGGTTTCCATATTGGAGGTTGGTGAGCTCCATGTATTCAATCATCTTCTCTATTTGTAACTCCTTTAGGAAAATTTCTACTTTATTGTATTGATTAATCTCATCAACAGTGGGCTTCCATAATTCGCATCCTCGTTGGAGTTGATGGAGGATCTCATTCACCTTTGCCTTCACCACTTGAATGTGTTTCTCATTTATTTCCTTCTATAGGTAGACCTAGTCTCTGTAGTGATTTTTGACTCTCTCAAATTTGAAAGCCTCTGATTTCCATGTGGCTACTTCTATTGTAGTCTTTTGACAAAGGGCACGTACCTCCTCCATGGAGAGGTTTCTATTCTCGACTACAAATCTCCTTAACTCTATATTTTCTTTGGCTAGTTGCTTCTAATATTTATTAATAAAATCAATCATTTGTTATTTATGTGCATCAACATTTTTTCTAGGCAATGATTTTTTATGGTTAGCTGAACATTCTCCTAGTGGGTCAAATCCAAGGCCTTATAAATTTTATGTTGGGTGGCCTCTGCCAAGGATTGATAGAACATCGACATCTTCATCATACCCTCAATCCATTTCAACATGGTGTGAAACTATTCAAGAGCTTCATCTTTTATCAATGTTGGGTTGAGAAATGCAAGGTTGATAATCTAGGCTCTTAGTTCAGCAACTTTTAGCTCCTTAGCTATTTCAAGTTTTCCTTTCAAAATAATATGCTTGCCCCTTGCCTCTAGCAGCTTCAACTAGGTTACAAGTATACTATCCAAAAGATCAAAGACATTTGAAAGTGGTTGCCCGATCCCTACTCGTTTGTCCAACAATTGTTCATGTTGTGCTACACTTAGTCTATCACTTATGATCCCTATGAATGTCTACATATCTTTAAGTGTAGTGATGTCTAGTAAAAATCCTACATGTGCATTAAGTGTCTTGATGATTCTATTAGTAACTACCTCTACTACTATTTCTTATCCTTGGTGTTACATCACCCATACTATTGTCCCCTCACCCTCCTCCAAGCACATCAAAAAGGTTATGACATTTCCAGAAATCTTTGGAAATTGCAGCTATTCTATGAGAGATATCATTACCTCTCTGATGCTAGGATTTTATCTCATAGACAACTGCATTTTTTGGGCAAAAAAATGGATCCACCTCCCTCCATCTGGCTAACTATACAAGCCACCTCATTCAGGTGAATCATCATGGGCCAATACACAAATAGGTCTCCACCACTCATGCTTGCTTATTGCCCTTTCTCACTCAAGAGCCATTCTTGGAACTTGTGCAACCATTATGATGTTGTAGTGACATCTAGCACTATTTTCTAAGTGGAAAGTGAAGGTGGTGGTTGCTGCTCCTCTTCTTAGATTATGTTTGTAGGAGTTTTGTCCTTCATCATCTCTACCCAATTAGCAGTCAAAGCACATCGAACAAAATCATTAGTATAGTAGGCTATTCCCCCCTTTTAACATAGTTTTTTGATTAGGCATGGGAAGGGGAGTTCCTTCCTTCCATGTTCATTATCCTTAAACCACTTCTCTATCTCCAAATATATTATCGATGGAAGGTTAATTGAGAATCTTCCACTCAAAGTGGCACACGCATTGGCAAAAAAGGTAGTGATCTTACTAGGCCTCACCATGGGATTTAGGTGAAAGACTGCAATCTTGTAATGGATTCTTTCTACCAATGTGAGTGCACTATAATCCTTATGGTCAATACCATAGCACCACTAAACCCATTCTTTTTTAATGCTAGGATCCACTTCCATTAGAATCTTAGCAAGATTCACCATAGTTACAAGTAACCCAAGTGTCTCTACAATGGCTTGCACCAAGTAGGACACTGAAATGTCCTTGATCTTGATTTTTGAACCAGCTTTCTTATTGCTCCAAAGTAGGAACTCTCTCCCATATACCACTCCCCACTAAAAGAGATAACTGGCCACATGGGAGAGGTCTTCAATTTATCTTGTACCTCTTTAGGTGCTTACTTCAAGAAAGAGCCAAAGTTCAACTCTTGTAGCACTTTTTTCTAGACCTCCTTGCTCTAATTTAGTTTGCACATGATTTTTCAAGGTCATTTGGACATTCACTTGTAGAGCTAATGCCTTGTCCTAGTGAGAGTGTTTGATTGATGCCACCTATTGTAGAATCTAATGAATAGACTTCACTTTGGCCTCCTCCCTAAGAGGTCCTATAGCATGGGTTGTGATTGGTTCTTCCTAGGCCTATTCTTGGCCATGTTTCCTTTGGTTGAGATGGTCCTCCCTATATGTGTTTACTTTTTGGTGCCATCTATGCTCACAACACATCTATGGATTAGTAGATATAATGTATAACTTAAAATATTTGGATACCTTATCTCGTTAATAAGTCACTTGGCTATAGTTGGACCATGGTAGATTGATTATTTTATTATTATTTCATTAATTAATTATTTTATTGTAAGTTTCATCATAGCTCGTTGGAAGGGTTTAACTCCTATAATTTAGTGTTTTAATGTTGCTTCCTTAGTTAAACCTTTGTGAAAGTTAGAAAAATGTCAAAAACTTTCTGTCAAAAATGGCATGTTGTGGGCCCCACAACTAAGAGCTTACCTTTGGGAGCTACAAGGTTGAAGAACAAAGTGATTTGAACAAATGGTTAGGAAGTTATGGGCTCGTGAAGGTTCTAGGCTCTAAAAATTGCAAAAACTCCTTGGGCATTTGAGAGAAAATATAAAAATTTTAAATAGGGTCACACATATATATAGGATTTGTGCATTGCATTGATAGGGTCATGTATACAAGGCGACATATATGCATGGGTCCCATCAGTTGGGCCTCATTTATAGGATCCATAAATAAAATTTTCAAATTGTAGTATTTCAAAAAAAAATACAAGGAATTTTTGAATGAATTTAAGATCTATGGAGTCCTAGAAAAGCTAAGAATATTATGAAATCATTGAAGAGGATCTTTAAAATCTCAAAAACTCAAAAATTTGATGGAAAATATGTGATCACATAGTTGAATGCAAAAGATGAGTGCACAAAATATTTTGATTACAATAATATCTAAGGATAAGGTACTTAACAAACCCAACCAAGAGATATGCAAGTGGGTCCTCCCCATAACAAGCACATGCCCTATTTGCCCTTGCATAACCTTGACCCAAGGATTCCATAGGTCCCATAGGAGATTAATGGTTTATGAATGTTAAGGACAAAAACCCAAAAGATTCTATCAAATAATTCAAGTACATCAGACAAAGACACTAAACAAGAAGATGGACAGCGACAGTGAGGTGAGTTATGGGTAGCATGGATGGATGATGAAGAATGTGGAATGGAGTTTCAAATTGAGGTCATAAGAAGTCCCTGATGGATTTGTGTTTAAATGACCTAAGAAGATCCATCCTTAGTCCAAACCAAAATGAACCACTTTTAGTGAATTTGCATCACCACTCCAAGACCAACCCAACCCCTTAAGACACAAGAGTGCTCCCATAAAACAACCATCATTCCTTAAAGAGAAGAAAAGAAAAGTAGAAAGTGAGAGAGGGCCTTAATTAGAGGGGATCTTTAGGCATGTGTAACATGTCTTTCTGGTTCCATAACCAATTCTTGTAGGCCATTTATTTGTCTAAGGGTTGTGCTTTAAATTTCAATCATTTTTTTAATATATTATATTTTTATTTTCTTTGTTTCTTTTTCTTATTCTCTCTTTTTTGTTTGGATGGGAACCACACTATGTAAAGACTTATTTAACTTCCTCTTTATGGTCAACATGGAATGGTAAGAAATCCATGAAAACACTCATGCACCCAAGTAAGTAGAAGAGTACAAAGAGTATTGAGTCCCCTAGAAGTCACACCCTATGCAAACCTTTGAATCCTTCCTAATTCTAGAAACCACTAAGGTCACAAATTTATTAAGGTTTATTTAATGAAAGGGACCTCATATTCCCAAAAAGAGAAAAACCATAGATTTTTGTGGATGGGTGGATGTCATGGACTCACTACTTGTTCCATGAAAAAGAAACCATGTCTTAGTCATCAATACAAAAATTCAAAAATAGAACCCAAACATTAGCAAACAAAAACACTAAGTGCAAACCACCATTAGCAACAACTATAGCACCACTATGTCTTGTTGGCACAAAACACGTTTATTAACAAAAACTAGAAAATCATACTAAAATAAAGTAAAATATATAAGAAAGTGTAAAATATTTTAAAAAAATTTTAATGTACTAATGGTGTAAAATAAAAAATTAGTGTAAAATGAAAAAAAATTTTAAAAAATCAAAAAGGTGTAAAATAAACAATTTACAAAAACAAAAAAGTTTAAAACAAAAAATAGAAAAGACTAAGGAGCCACGTATATGATTAGCATGGATGGCCATCTCCCCCATGACTAAGTTGGAAGGAGGAGATCTAAAAAATTAAGCATGGTTGCCCATCCATTAAGGTATTTTTTGTACTGGCTCACTTGGGCTCATGGAAAGGCTTTACCCATTGAATGTTGATCAGCTACTTCTTATTTGGGCTTTTAGGTTTGTATATGATAATGGCCCCAGAAGGAGAGGTTTCATTGATTATATAAGACCCCTCCCATAATTTTTAGAATTTCATTTTTTCAGTAATATGTGTGGGGTTCTAGTAGAGGACCTTATCTCCGGGTTAAATTTTGATCCTTTTAATTCTTAGGTCATGTCATTTGTTGAATGTCTTGTGCACTTCATTCAAGGATAGTATCACTAATCAATTTTGGTCTAGCACATTTAGGTTCATCAATCATTCTTTTTATGATAGACTTAGGTCAAGGCCTAGGTCATAGGCTGTTGAGAGTGTACGGAGCTTGAATTGAATTAGAAGCATTGGAAGTTTTCCGTACACAAACTCATAGCCAAAGTAGCCAATAGGGAATTTCCATGTTGAGTGATACATCCAAAGGGCATCATTTAATTTCATGCTCCAGTATCACCTATATTTGCTAATAGTTCTTATTAGGATCTTTATGATCTCCTTATTGGTAACTTTTGCATGACCATTGGCTTGGGGGTGGTATGGTGTTCTTAATTTATGTTCAACCCCCAAGCATTGCATAAACTTGTGAATAGTAGCACCTATAAAATGGGTTTTTTTGTCAAAAATTAATGCACATGGCATTCTAGAACTTGTTCACAACACTTTTCTGTACAAACTATGCAGATATGGATGATGTACAATTGATAACAACTACTGCTTTTGTCCATTTTTTGCAATAATCAACAACAATGATTATATATACCTTTCCATTTAACATGGGTGTGATTGGATCCATAAAGTTGATGCCCCATATGTTAAAGTATTCTAGTGGTTGAATCCACTATTGAGGTCCATCCATTCATGTGGCCATTCTAGCATCTCGTTGACAGTGTTCATAAGAGTGAACAAATTGGTGGACATCCTTGAAGATAATTGGCCAATGATACCCTACCATTAGGATCTTAATGGGCATGCATTTCCAAACATAGTGGCCCCCAAAAGGAAGAATGTGTAGTTGATTAGCATTAGGTACACACCAATGAACTAGGTCATTAGTGCATACCTTGTAAACATGTCCATTTATTTCCATGAAGCGTTTGGCCTAATGAAGAAACTGTTGTTTCTTCCTAGAGTCCAAATCTTGTGGCATCTCTTAAGTGAGAAGATAAGTGAGGATGCCATCATACCATCTTGGTTCTATGAGCATTTGTTCATTTACTACACTAATAAAGAGAAGTTCATCATCAAACTGGTCAGAGAGCAAGCCTTCCTCCTCTTTGTTATCCCATCATAACCAAGACAAGTGATTAGTGATCACATTCTCAATCCCTTTTTGATCTACCATTATGAGATCGAATTCCTATAAGATCACCAATCACCATATGACATGAGGGCTCATAATTGGCTTGTTCATGAGAAAGTGAATGGCACTATGGTTAGCGTGCATGAACACTTTCTATTCAAGCACATAGTACCTAAACTTATCTAGAGCATACACCACTACCATTAGTTCTTTCTCCATTGTGGTGTAATTCAACTGTGCATCCACAATGCTTCAACTTGCATAGTGGATGTAATATGAACATTTCTTATCATCTGACTATGTACAAAAAACTCTCAAGGCATAATTTGATGCATCTATCATGATATGAAATGGTCTAGACTAGTCAGGTGCTTGTAGAATTGGAGTCTCTACGAGTTTTTTCTTGAAGCTCTGAAATATTTTTTTGCATTCCTTGGTCCAGATGAATGGAGCATCTTTCTTTGTTATCTCAATCAATGATTTTGTGATCTTCGAAAAATTCTCTATGAATTTCCAATAGTAGCTAGTGTGTCCAAGGAATGATCAAACATTTTTAAAATTTTTTGGTTGGCTAGTTATTTCTTGGATGACCCTTATCTTTTTAGGATCCACCTCAATCCTTGCCTAAGAAATTCTATGCCCCACTATAATAACCTCCTAGACCATCACAGGGCTCTTCTACCAATTGAGCTAAAGATTAATCTCCACACACCTTTTAAGCACTTGTTGCTAAAAAATCCTCAAGACCAAGCATTGAAATGTTGCAGGAGCATTTCATAGACCAAAAGGCATCTTTCAATATGCAAAAGTTCCTTAGGGACTTGTGAATGTTGTTTTCACATGATCCTCTAGCATGATCTGGATTTGGTTATAGCCATTATAACCATCCAAAAAACTATAATAGCAATGCCCAGATATAGCATTTAATACTTCAACCACAATCGAAATGGAAAGTAATCTTTGAATTTTTCCATATTCAACAACTAAAAGTTGATGCAGACTTGCCACTTGTCACCATTCTTTGGCACAATCATGAGTGGACTGACCCACCCACTATCCATAATGGGATAGATAAACCCCTTCTTGAGGAGTTGTTTAATTTTTTCTTTTATGATGTTGTAGTTATCCCCTTAGCTTCATGGCTAGATCAGTGTAGATATGATGTTGGCATATCCTAGGATCAATCCTTGTGAGTTCAAGATATGACCAAGTAAAGGCTATTGGCCATTTTTTGACCACCTTCAATAGCAACTATTTCTATTCAAGAGAAAGATTGGCCTTGATTATTATTGGCTTGTCATTTGTTAAAAATGTATACTCCATGCTGGTAGGTAGATTTTTCAACTTTAAGGGTTCTTGTTTAAAATTTTTAGGGATTTCCAGCTCTCCCCATTAGACATCATCATTTTCATTATCAAAGAGTTGATTATGAACTTGTTCTATTTTATCCATGCTTTCAATATAGCTATATGTCACACTCTCAATTGGATTTCCTCCTATTTTTTGGTTGCTACGTATAGGCACCTTTGAACTTCAGATTCATTTGCACACTATCTGCATGCTTTGATGGATGTGCTCTTGACAAACCAAAGTTTCTACACATTGTTGCACCTAGTATCACTATACACAATGCATGGAACTCTCTTCTTCTTGATCTTTTCAAATTCATTCTCCTTGAAAATTTTCAAGAAGAGATCTCTAATATCCATTCATGCATTAACAGTGCTCAACCATGACTTTGTCATAATAATTGGGAAGTGTCCCTTACAGTTGTCAACCTTGATCACCAAAAAATCAGTAGGATAGGACCACCCACAAACAGTGGTCACAATGTCCTTCACAAGTCCTAAAGAAATCATGATTGATTGATTTTCCATTTCTAGATGGATATTGCTCTTCCTTAGAGGTGGTAGGTTTCATACTTTGAACATGTCATGAAAAATTAGATTGATACAGAAACCTGAATTAAGAAGAGCCTTGCATGGCTCATGTCTAATGATTTTTAAGTAAATGAGAGGACTTCCAAGGTTAGATCTTTTCATGGAAAGCTTTCTAGCCTTGATCCAATCAGATATAGCATGGGTTAACATAACAATGCAAATCTTAAGAAGTATTTAGTTTGAAGGACTCTCAAAAGGATTTGATGCAGAGAATGATAGAGAGATAGGGTGGCCAACCACATTAGTCTATGAGAAATTTGGAGGATTTTTGGATTAAAAGAATAGTCATTTTTGGGATCTGGTTTCCAAACCATTCAGTTAGAAAGCTAGCTATAAGTTGATAGCCCTAGTAGCATTATGTTGTTATGGATGTGGTGGAATTTTTCCCTGCATAGATGGAGCAAGAGGTAATTAGGTGGAGGATCAAGGAAGGTGATAGGAATATGGGGTCTTGCCTCTAGTACATGGAGAATGAGTTCTATGATACTCTAGAAGGTAGTAGTAATGTTGAAAAGAAGCATACTAGAAGAGTCATGCAAAGACATTGATTGTTGAACATAGTACCCATATGGATCTGGTTACCTGTAACAATACTGCTACCTTGGTGGTGGCATTCCCAATGACTGTGGGTGTTGCCATCATTGGTACTACTCATACGGTTCTGGTGGGGTTCCACTTGGATAATAAGCTTGTTGGTGGTGGTAAAATTGCCTTGAGGATAAGACAATCTTTTAGGTGCTTTCCTTCTTTCTAGTCTAGGATTTAGCATGTACACCCCAAACTCCTACAAGTGTGACATGATAAAGCAACACCCCTTAGGATGTTCATATTGGTGGTTGTCACACCCTCCATCATCATCTAATTTTGTGTCCACAACTTCTTCTACTACAATAGCTTTGCCCTTACCCCTTTGGTAGGCACATTCAACTTCCTTCCATGTCCTACAATTACAGTCACTACTCTACTCTCTTGATTATTTTGCAATCTTTAGAGAAATTTGGAATTTTTCATCTAAAAAATCCCATACTTTATCTACCTTGGCTAAAATTTTAGACATAGACTTTTGGATTGACATGATCTTTTTGTTCACCACCTCATCAAGTGGTGACTCAACCTCATTATCACAAAATTGAACCTCCCTTTTTCTAATGAGAGGATCCCTATTTTATTCCTTAGCACTTTTCCATTTTCTTAGCTCTCTTTCTTCATTTACTACCTACTCTATCAGCCTTTGGATCTGATGGGCTCTAAGTCCTAATAGTCTTCCCTAGGCATAAAACCCAAGAGTTCTTAGTCTATCTATGATGTGGCGAAGTTGTTCCTGTTGAGAATAACCATGGCTAGGGCATCGATGTATGAGAGAATAGTATCTCTCCATGGCAGCATTCAAGGGTTCATGTGTTCCTTACTTTCCATCCTTGGATCTAGCTTCTTAGATAAGACACTTGGAAGTATATCTGGTATTTTTCATTGAACAATTGTACTCCACCTATGGATGGATTCTGACTCTAAGAACTGATACCAACTTTCGACTTCCTTGATGAGGGTCCTAGAAAATAGCTTTAATTTTTACCAATCATTTTAATATTTTGTAAGGCACAAACATTGTGAAAGGCTTGAAGATGTTTTTGCATATTAGAGTTATATCCCCCCTAAAATCTAGAGATATTATTCATGTCAAGTCACTTGATTTGACTATCTTTCATGTGCTTGGTTCAAATTTTCACTACCTCTACGATATTCAGCATACTCCAAGTTGCCAAAAAAAGGATCATCATCATCATTATTTTGATGATGCCCATGATTTCCTCTACTACCCCTCTATTCATGGTAGGCCTAACAATCATTATTTTCCTACTATTTGCCTTCATCACAGTTGTCCTTTCAGTGATGTCTATTAGAACTAGAAGAGGAAGAAGAAGATGTAGACGAAGAGGATGAAGAAGGAGGACTACCATCTCCTCTATGCTTGTCACAATCATTTTCATTAGCTTTCTTATCATCTTGATGCTTACCCAAGTCCCTGCTTGTACTTCCACTTTTTCCCAAACCCAAATTATTGATAGTGGACTACAGCTTTAGGTTCAAGCCTCCATTACCAATATCAAGGGATGGAGAATCTTCATGTTGAGAATCCCTAGAGGAAGGATCCTCATTGTCATTTGTATTGAGTAGGAACATGGAATTAGTGAACCATTTCCCCTTCAGTGGAATAGTAGTCCCAATAGTCATTTTTATGCACAACATAGTCTTCTTGAAGATCCTGAATGCTCAACCTTCTAAGAGTTTAGAGCAACATCCTAAACACAAATAAATCATGAGGCATTACAATGGTACCCTTCATATCTGACCACCATAGTTGTTCATCCTGGTGTAGGATGAAGGTGAAGTATGACTTATACTCATCTAGATGAGTATATGCCACCTTACATTCTTAAGGCACTGGCAATTTAGTATCATAGCACTTGTGAGAAGAATACATTCTACAATTAAAATAAGTTATCATTGTGCTTAAATTATTATATTTATTTTTTAAATGCTTTTTAACCTTAGGGTTTGTCCAATGATGTTAATGATTTTCACTATGCCTAGATAGCACACATTTTAAACAAAAAGAATCCCTAGCAATAGCACCAATGATGAGTGGCAAATACCACTACGTCCAACTATATAAATCACTAAGTGTTCACACATGATCCGGTCAAATTCCATGGACTCTATGTCTTCCAGTACACTAGCCTCTAGGAAGTGAACTTATCCTAACAATCATTCATTGTCTTCCCAATTACACTTGTGATATGAAAAAGGTATGGTTAAATGCAATCAAGGAATATGATTTTTATTATTTTTATGTTTTATGTTTTGGGTACTTGAAATAAATGATGAAAATAATGAAGTAATTTAATTGCTAACTTAATCTAACTAACTACACTTAACTAATTGTAACATAAGCACATGTCCCCACTTGCAATTCACGTTCTAAACACATTTAGTGCTACTGGGTTACCAAACATTAAGCATTACTAGAATTACCAATTACTACTTATGTGCTTAATTATTATTCAGTGCTACTTATGTGCTCGCTACTTAATCTAGCTTCGCTTAGCTTAGTTTACTCTAATTAATTATTTAATTACTTAATGCATTAAAGGAAATCACCTAAAACATTTAATGCATAAATAAATAATTAATCTATTTCCAAGTCCTGCAAGGTTTATCAAAAGGCTCATCTTTATTACCATTCACATAGTTGTGCTCAGGTACATCAGTGCTCAAATAAAGATCTGTATACTTTCTAACTCCTACTACAGGCACTCAGAAAATATTCTAACTCTCAAATGAACAAACTACAAGAACTTCACTAAGCCTATGACAAGACATGTCATAACCACAATGGGTGAGCACATATTTATAGACTTTATTATGGGGGTACGTTGACGAGGCCTCATAAATGCAGTAAATGCTACATCAACATAGCCCCATCTTCAGGGCAACACCACATCGATGGAACCATGTCAATGCAGGTCCATCTATAAGGCCATGTCAGCAAGGACCCATCAACATAACACTTTGATGCTTCAGCATCTAATTATAATATAAATTAAATAATCAAGAAAATTATAAAAATCATAAATAAAAGGATAATATACTTCCTAATCTTGATCAATCTTATGAATTGGTAGAAGTAATTGTAATTCTACCTCAAGTGGTATATGATCAAATGATCTTGTTCAGGATGGCAAGGCTTGATCTTGATTTTTCTCCACTTCTTCTTTAGAAATTAACTCTAGTAATTTGGTAACATGGAAGAATAAAACATCATACCAAATATAATCCAAAGTCTCAATGAAGAATGTTGTTGATCCATCCTTATTAATCATAGGAGAGTAATTGGTAATCTATCATTCTTGATGAGTAGTATCCATCAACGTCATCTGTTCATGAATTCCGGGATCTGATTTATCTACTGAAGATTCAAAGTAACCAAAATATGCACTAGCTAATGGAATTGCATATTGAATTTATGGAAACATCTTCTTCAAATCAGGTTTATCTTCCAAGGATTTCTTTACACATTCATATTTTAAGAATTAATAGACACCACTTCCAACTTTCACATTGAAGTATCCACAAAGAACAAATGGCACTAGATTGGTATAACATAGGAATAACTTATTTTTCAAACTTTCTTCTATTTTCTTAATCAAGTATGCTCCTTGACATAGCCTGACATCTAAACATGTTGATTTGGAAATCAAATGTGTGTTAACCACACATACATATCTTCCTGATAGATGGACTTTTAGAATTACTACCAAGGCTATGTGATTTCTTTGAAATCTTAATTGTTCTTTCTTTTCCATCACTTGGAGTTTTGAAATTTCAAAAATCATATTTTCTAAACTCCATTCAAATCTTTATACTAATTCAAACTTTTCTTCTTTATAAAAGATCATACAACCTTCCATGTTGTGATTTCTACAATAGGCTAATCTATTTAATACAAAAGAAGAACTTCCACAAGAACATTTTTGCTTATAAATACCTCTGTATCTCATCTTTTGCAACTCTAGTTGGAATTGATGTAGAAATTTTCATGGCAAGACTTATTATAGACATAAAACATTAACATCCAATTCTTGTAACTATGCTAAGATCCATGGGTATCGATATTCATGTCAATCCAAGGCCCATGGTGGACATAGTGGATGTTGTTTCTCACTTACTAGAGATCTTGCAAGTACATTTTATGTTGCAACTTTGATTCTCATTCTTGGATTCTCTTCTGGATCATTTCTCTTCATGGGAATCATACGTCTTGTTGAAATGAGATTGTGATTTTCCATGTTATTCTATCAGATGTTTTGATTGTAGGATGAATTTATATACATGTTCTTGATCATTTTTATTCATCAACTAAACTAAGAACTGATATATCAATTGATTCTCCAACTAATACATCAACTAATTAACTAATTTACTATATTATCTAATTCTTAATGACCTTTCTAATTGCCCTTCCCCCCTTAAGGACACTAACTTTGCTAGTGTAACTAATGACATGCCACAATGATCTGAAGGCTATCTACAAATGTTAAGCACTGAATCTCAAGGTCCTAAAAAGGTTAGATTCATAAAACAAAATTTATGATATCATCAAATCATTGGGTATCCAGATGATAAATATAACCTTACCATTGAGTTTAGAAGGGGAAAATGGTTGAAATGATTATTCATATGTTAAAAACAAATTTTGTATGCTTAAGTTATGCTAAAATTAAACTTTTGAAGGTCTTAAGGTACTATATCAACCAAGAGGTAAAAACTAATCTTTGAGGTTTCATGGGGTAAATCTAACTACATCATTATGTCTGGAAGGAAATGGGTGACAATCATGGTGGAGGCCCACTGCATGATGCCAAAGAAAAGTAGGCAACAAGAGCAGAGGCCTACATAGTAGTAACATTTTTTTTTTGGCCTATGTATGGCCCTGCACAGCCCATGCAAGGGCCAATGTGGCCTATGTGTGGAGCTACATGGCCCACACTAGGGCTATGCTATCCAAAGGAAGCCTATGCACACACATTTTCAGCAAGGGTTTTTGGCACTAGAGGGTGCTGGAACATGTTGTTATGGATAGCATCATATGTGCCCGTGAGGTGCTAGAATGGACCATTATGGGAAATGTCATCAATGCCGATGGACCATTAAAATGGACCATTATGGACAACATCATCGATGCCTATAGAGCGCTGGAATGGGTTGTTATGGGTAATGCCATCAATGCTCATTGAGTGCCAAAATAAACTATTAAAAATGATATTTCCAATGCCTACAGAGCACTGGAATGGGCCATTATGCATAGCATCATCAATGCTTGTAGAGTGTCAAAATGGATCATTATCTGTGATGCCATGGATATCCATCGATGCCTATCAGTGCCACAAAAGGCAACTAAGGATGAGTGTAGCGCAGGGTGGATAATGCGATGGAAAGCATCACAAAAAACTAGTTGACAATTGGCATGCAGGGAAGGTAGTGTGGTGGAAGCGTTGTGGGGGTTGAAGTAATAGCTCAAACAAACGTAGGGAATGGCACACAGTGGTAGGGCAACTGTAGTAATGCATAGTAGATCATGGGACACAGGTGGTGCAACGTGGTTTGTTGTTACTAGCATAGGATAACTATCCTATCATCTACATCACTAAGTGGCCAACCTTGAAGCCCTACCATCATCAGTAGTATGGGCTAAGCCTGACAACCTTGCCATAGCCATCAGTGCAGGTCAACTGTAGCCCTAGGATCCCTATGATTGATTTGATTTTTTTTATTAATAAAATTGGATAAGGGGGCCTGGATTTAAATCCTAACCTCCCATCCTTTTTTTAGATTAAAAAAGACATTTTTAATTAATAAATAAATTTTTAATGATAATTTAATATTATTTTAATACATGCATTATTGACTTTTTGGTTTTGGTATGTTAAAACATTAAGAAAAATGGAAAAAAAAAGTTTGTTTGTATGTGTGTGTTGTTGTTGTGCTTGTAGGACAAGAACCTGGATTGAGCATGGTTGAATACAACAAAAAATGCATTCATCATGCAAGAGAAAGTGAAGAAAGATGTCTCTGATCATCCAAGAGAAAGTAAAGAAAGACATCTCTAGGAAACAGCAAACGTCTTGGTAGATTTGGAATGAAATCAAAGAACATTCAGGAAGACATCTTTAGAAATAGTAAGATGTCTTTCCCAAGCCAAAGATGACTTTCACAAGGCAAAGACATCTTTACAAAATGTAGACCAAATATAGAAACATGTCTCCCATTCAGCAAAGACATCTTCAAGGATGGAGACTTTAGAAGGACATCTTTTAGGAAATAAAAATGTCTTTCTAGATTTGAAGCCAAATTCAAAGAGACATCTTAGGCATGAGAAAGATGTCACCCATGACTATTAGTAACTATTAGCTAGCCTTTACACAATTTTTGAGAAGGATTTAGCAACACGGTAGCTATAATAAGATTTCATGTGCATTGGAAAATGTGTAAGCATTGTTGTATTCATTGTACAATCCTTTGTAATCATTAAATTCTCTATTACTCCTCATTTTCTAATCATTTTTCCTTTCTAAAGTTTGTCATTCCTACCTATGCAAGGATTAGCAAATTGAGTTGCAATCATTCCTTGTATTTCTTGTTCTTATTGTCCTAAGGGATTCAGTTTGTTGAGCTTGTTAAGATCCTATGGGATTGAGTTGTTGATGCTACAGTACAACACATTGGTGTGAAGCTCAAGATTGTAAAGGTTGTGAAAGTCATGAAACCACATTTCTAAGCCTGATGAAACCTTGCAGGGTTGAGTGATTGGTGCTATAGTACAACACTTCAAAGTGAGGTTTGAAGACTATACAAGGTGTGGACCCTTCAACCACATTTTGAGAGCAACAAATTCTAGAGGTGTGCTTGCAATCTACCCTCTAAGTGTGGAGTATCCAAGTTGGGGAACCATGTAAATTTTTTTGTGTGCTTTTTTGTTCAAGTTTTAATTTGGGAAACTTATTCATTCCTCTCCCCCTACCTCCTTCTAAGTTCAACAATCCACAAGTGGTATCGGAGCCTGGTACTCTTTGTTGCATCATCTACTTCAAGAGTGAACAATGGAGGGGACTTCTTACACAAAGCCATTCATGTTTGATGGATTCGACCTTGCCTATTGAAAAGCCAAAATGCAAGATTTCTATGAATCCATGAAGTTTGAATTCTTTGAGTCAATCTTGGAAGGCTAGACTCCACCCATCGACAACACCACTAACATCATCAAGCCTTGCAACAAATGATCATAAGAATAAAAGGATAAGTTCATGTTTGATTAAAAAGTAAAAAGAAAAAAAATTATATCGTGCTTTGAATAAATCTAAATCTAACAGGGTAGCAAGATGTAAAATAGCCAAAGAAATTTGGCAAACTTTAAAAGCTACTTATAAAGGAACCTCTATTATTAAGCAATCAAAATTATTAGTTCTGCAAAGTGAATATGATAAACTCAAAATGCAAGAAGGTGAGAAGATCAAGGATTATTTTTCTAAAGCTAACGCCCTTATTATAGCCATTAGAGGAATAGGGAAAGACTTTCCCAAAAGCAACGTCATCAAAACTCTACAACTAGAGTTTAGGCCTAAGGTCATAGCCATGGAGGAAATCAGAGATTTCTCAACTCTAAAATTTGAGGAACTTCAAAGCACTCTCATTGGCTATGAAATAAATCTCATAAGTGAAGGAGCATTTCAAGAAAAACCTATTTCTCTAAAGACTTCCTCCAAGGAGAAGGAGGTCAATGGGCATGATGACAGCAATGAAGTGGAGATTTTCCTTCTCACTAGAAAGCTTCAATGACTAATTCCTAGAAAGAACAAAGGAACATATCCACAAAGATTCAACCAAACTAAAGGTAAAGAAAGATGTAAGAACTTTTTGAACTCTAACTTAGACTTTTCTTCTATAGAATGTTGGGTGTGTAGAGGTAGAGGTCATGTGGCCTCTGAATATCCTAGTAGCCTCAAGGTGCAATACACAAACAAATCCCTTGAAGAAGAAAAGAAAACCAACTTCTATACAAGTTGGAATGATGAGGAATAGAGTGAAGATGAAGTGAAGAAAGCTACAAAAAATTCTTAGCTCATTTGCATGATCCTCACTAATGGTGATTTATCAGATGATGAACTAAATCACAATGAAAGGTATGATTTATCATGTAAAGAACTTTTGAATCTTCAAAATGTTTGTCCTTAGTTAAATAAACACGTTAAGTCTAAATAACATGAAATATATTTTTAAAATTTATCCATTCCTAATCTTGATAAACAACTCTCAAATCTAAAGGTTGAGAATGAAAAGATAACCTTATCTTTAAAATAGGCCAAAGTGGAAGTTGTGGATGTTAAACTAATAAATGAATGATTAACAAAGGGAAAGGAGTTCCTTCAGATGGTACTTGGCCAAAAAAAGAAGCCCATAGGACAAAAGTGGACTTGGATGTTGCCACCAAAAATAGGAACATTCATCTCATCTAAAGGAACCATCAAAGAACAAGGACTCTACATCAAGGGAAGCTTCTATCCAATATAAATCTCCTCGATGGTTTGGTCCTTCTAGTTATTTTTCCAATAGGAAAATTATATGTTATTATTGTAACAAGATTGGGCATAAACAAAGGGAGTGCAATCTAAAGTTTTATCATATGAGTACATGGACATATCACAAGACTCATTGGTTTTATTGAAGTGCACCAAGAAAGGGTTTTATGTAGGATCACAAAGAAGTTTGGAAGTCAACCCAAAGGACTAAGGCTATTAAAAGGGTATCGTGAATTAAATACAACCAAGGAAATTAGGATTTTTTCCTTAACAAATTTGTGAGAGGAAGTCATGCATTAGACATTGTGAAAGATTGGTTTAAAGGAGATTCCTCAAAAGAGAACACATTCCTTAGCTCTTTAGACATCATCATCATCTAAATTCATAATAGGTAGGTAGAGGTAAGTTTTTATTTTTGTTTTTAAGGTTTAATTAAGACTATAAATCAATGGTAGCCTTCCAAAACCTCATTTTGACTTTTGAAGAAAGAAGTATTTCCAAAGTGAAAAACACCTCTACTAAGATGTCTTTGCTAGAACAAATACATCTCTCTGGTTTTTTGTTTGTTGTGGGAAAGATGTCTTTGATGAATGAAAGATGTCTACTAAATTTTTACATGCAAAAAAGGCATCTCATTTTCATTCAAACCCCCAATTTACCCATAGTTATAAAAGACAAAACCCCCATTTTTATCATATCCTTCCATAGAGATCCCACAAAGATGACTAGGGCTCCACAATTCACAATGATTTTGGTAGAGGTGGCCCACAATAAGATTGATACTTCTAGAAATCTATCCAAGAAATGTGTAGGAGGAAGTTCCAGTGGTGCACTACCTTCATACACATCCCAATTTCAAAGTACAGGCACTCAACACAAGTTTGAGGCTACAAGAATCACCACCATTGTTTCTGAGCATTTTCTTAATTTTCCTTTACATAGATAATAGGATCTATTAGATTATTTTAAGCTTTTACACTAGACTTACATTCATTTCTATGAATTTTCTTATGGCTGAAGTGTTAATTTGAGAATTTTGCTATAACATTGTTATTTCTAGTGCAATTGTGGGGGCTTTTACATCCACTATTCATGTAATTGTTGTTGAAGTCTCTCCTCAATTTGTTAATGCACTTCTGGGTATTTCCACTCCTAATGTCTTTCGAGTTACTATAGAGTCTATGCATGACATTTACACAAATGGTATTATGCCTGTACCTCATGATTAATTCTATGATGTATTGTTTGGGAGAGATATATCATTTGCTTAGAGTCACATTGAGGGGAGTAAGATGACTCCAGATGCCCCATCCTTATCACTTATTGTTTTGTATAATATAATGGTGAAGGGAGGAAGTTACAATTATCTAATGCCAACCCAGGGCTATGTACTATATTTTTTTCTTGCAATGTTACCATTAGATCTAGAGCACACTATTTGCTGACATTCTGAGACTCTATGCCAAGGAAAGAATCCTTGGGTACCCTTACCTCATTAGCATGTTGATCTATCAGAAGGATGTACCTATTCCAAAGTTTATTTTGTTTAAAGGCAAGTGGAAGAGGAGTTCTTCTCACATAATTATAGTAGGACCTAGTACCAGATCACCAAAATAAAAGAATGAGACCTCACCATACTTGAGAAGATCACAATCTTCCAAAGCTCAGATTACTTCCTCTCTAAAGAGGTTATTTAGACCCATTACCCAAGCCATTTGGAAGCTTAGGAGGAACCTCTCTTACTTCAATAAGAGCTTAGATGAGGTTGGGATTCCTCCTCCCTCTAATGGACAAGTATTTAAAAAGGTCACTACTCCTTCCATCTTTGACAGCAAGGAGGATGCTCTTGTTCCTTCATGCCATTCTTCAAAGATAGGCCCCTCACGCACATACAACTCAAGGATGGATTCAGATTCTAAGCCAGAGGCATCCCTAGCTAGTATTCAAGGGGAGCACCATGCTTCCATGCAATATCCAAAGCACCATATTCTAGTTCCTCCTACCTTGACTACTCCATGTCATGTTGATGCTTCTAGCTCTTTTGAGAAATGGGCTATGGAGAACATCTTTGGGACCATGTTCCAATAGATCCCAGTTTAGAAGTTGCTAGCTCCACCAGCTTCCTCTTGGTTTTGAATGAAGTTTTATTCTAGGTGAGCTCTAGTGCAGCAAGTTGAGTCCTTAGATGAGGACACTCATAAATCCAATCATCCCATCACTAGTAGTGATGACAATGAGGAGAAGACTTATCATTCATCTTATGCAATGATGGATCCTGAATCTGAGGATGCTACCAATATTACTGATTAAGACCTATATGAATTGTTTTTTCTCTACTTTTGATGTTAAAAAAGGATTATACATTTTTTGGCTCTCATGAATGTGGTTTTGGGACTTTGCACATATGTGATTGCTCTATGGTTAGTTGTACTCCAAGATGCTTATGGACGATTGATGTAAAACATGTTGCAGATGGTTATGGATAGATGGTGTGTTTTCCAATTATCTCTATGTGGTCTATTGATTTTTATTCCACCTTTTTACTTGCCTTATATCCTATTAATCCTCCATGTTTATCCTAATCTTTGGCTACCATAAGACTTTATATGTCTTTACGTTTTTCTTAGAATATCTTTTATGATAATTACGTCTATATTGATATATATATCTATAGGTTTGACCTTTTTAGTTATGTTCAAAAATGGGGAGAAGTATTATGCATTATTATTGGGACAAGGCTAACCCATTTTCTTGAGTTTTGAACATTACCAAAAAGGGGGAAATTGTGGACCTTTGGGTTTTGGTATGTCAAAACATTAAGAAAAAATGGAAAGCAAGTTTTCTTGTATGTGTGTGTAGTTGTTATCCTTGCAGGACAAGAACTTGGATTGAGCATGGTTGTAGACAAGAAAAAATTCATTCATCATGCAAGAGAAAGTGATGGAAAACCTCTCTAATCATGCAAGAGAAAGTAAAGAAATACATCTCTAGGAAGTAGCAAACATCTTGGCATTGGCAGATTTAGAATGCACTCAAAGAACATTCAAAAAGACATCTTCAAAAATAGCAAAATGTCTTTTCCAAGCCAAAGATCTATTTCATGAGGCAAAGACATCTTTACAAAATGCAAACCAAATACAAAAAGACATCTTCCATTGAACAAAGATGTCTTCCAAGATGAAGACTTCAAAAAAGACATCCTTAAAGAAATAAAGACATCTTCCTAGACTTGAAGCCAAATTCAAAGAGATGTCTCAAGCATAAGAAAGACATCTCCCACAACCATTAGTGATCATTAGCTAGTTATTGCACAAGTTTTGAGAAGAATTTAGCAACATCACAGTTATAAGAAGACTTCATGTGCATTGGAAAATGTTCAAGTGTTATTGTCTTTATTGTATAATCATTTGTAATCATTGAATTCTCTATTTCTCCTCATTGTCTAATCATTTTGGCTGTATAAAGTGTGTTGTACCTAACTATTCAAGAATAAACAAATTAAGTTGTAATGATTTTTTGTATTTCTTGTTCTTGTTGCCCTAAGGGATTGATTCCTTGAACTTGTCAAGATCCTACGAGATTGAGTTATTGGTGCTACAATACAACACTCTTGTGTGGAGCTCAAGGTTATAAACGTTTTTGAATCCTTAAAATCACATTTTCAAGCCTAATGAGACCTTATGGGATTGAGTGATTAGTGTTGTGGTACACTACTCTAGAGCAAAGCTTGAAGACTGTATAGGGTGTGGATCCTTCAACCACACTTTGAGAGCAACAAAGTTTGGATGTGTGCTTGCAATTTACCCTCCGAGTGTGGAGTATCCTTTGTTAAAGTTTTGATTTGGGAAACTTATTCATCTTCCTCCCTCATTCACCTGCCCCCAC
>MNCI01030123.1:413390-455620 GCA_015680685.1 Gnetum montanum | reverse complement strand
CTGATGCTAGGACTTAGTGTTGTAGTTAGAGTTAGTTAGTTTCTCAACCCTTTACCTTCATAGCTTAGGAGATAAACCGAAAAATACCAAAAAAATTATATACCTCAGACTTGTTTAACCATACACCGTGACACATACAAGCAAGCCTGGGAAGACAACGAATGATTAACCCCAAGTGTTTCTTGTGGCGTTAAAGCATTTAGTCTGCGTAGTTCGACCGGATCGCGCGTACACGCTCGTATTTGTATGGTTGAGTGTAGGGGTACCTCACCACTCATCAGGTGTCGACAACACTTGAACTCTAAGCAAAACCTTGATTTCTAAGCCTATTATCTCTTCCTTCAAGCTTGTAATCTACATATTTAAATTATAGCAGTTATGGCATGAACCTTGACATTTATGACAATCATCGGAATGCATTGCAAGTTGTTGAGCTTTGTCATGACATTCCTCATAACTTGCATGGCTAACTTGCAACATACATTGATTTATTGTAACTTATTTTAGGGATTATAATGAATGTAATAAAGTTGTAACAAAATTTGCCACACTCATAAGCAAACATCCAAAATGCATAATGAGTAGAATATATGCAGAATTAGCCATCCTTGCCATCTAGGAAATCCATGTGAAGTTTTGAATGTGAAAACATAGTGAAATAGGATGAAAGTTATGAAAAGAGAAGAAAATCCAACATGTAAAAACCCAATTAGAAACTAATCTAAAATTCAATGGATCTCCTGAAAACTATTTAGGTGGACTTGAAACATTAGATTCTATGAAAATCATTTATTACGTCAAATACAAGACAAATGAGAATGCATATGTTTTCCACCAATTTAGTTTATTGTTCACTTAAATTAATTACTGCTAATGTGTCTATGGTTACTAATATTAAGATTGTTATTAAATAAAGCTACACAAAGGAAAAAGCTAGTTGGTTAATGGAACACTTTCAAAACTTGATATACCTTTCTCTAATCTATAGTAGATAAGCCTTATAATTTTTTGGATCCATATTGGTTGCAAAGGAGAAGTATAAAGTAATAGTAGCTCCTAGATGATTTTCAGAGGTTCAAAGAAGTAAAAACAAATAGTGAATGTCCTTATTATCAAATATAAGAAATGTAAATTAAGTTCTACAATTATGAAACTAGTTTTATTGTTTTTAACCTGATATTGAATAGATGTTGAAACGAAGAGTGGGTGCTAGTCTTTGATACTAAATATTTGAGTTTGTATGGTGATTGACGAGCCACAATATTGCATACATGATATCGCGTACGCGATATCGCGTCCCATCTTATTATCTATAAATAAGAAGTGGCTTCCCTTGTTTTAGACAGTTAGACTTAGACCCTTAGCTAAACTCTTGTAGTTTTACCATTCCAAAGTTAGAATAATTTCCATGTGCCCGCAGTAGGAGTCTTAAAGTGAACAAATCTTTATTCGAGCAATTTGTACCTAAGCACACATTTGTGTACGGCAATAAAGATGAACTTTATGATAAACCTTGCAGCATATGGACTAAGCTAAATAGTAATTAAGTATTGTTGAATGTTTAAATTCTTTCTTAGTTAATTAATCTCTCTCTCAACCCTTGACTCTTCTAGTTAAGTACACTCAATGCGACCACTTCGGGCATGTGTGTAGCGCTTGGTAACCCAATAATAATTAGCATTTGGTAATCCCAGCAGCGTTGCACTAGTTTAGGATGTGTGTGGCAAGTGGGAATGGATACTAGTATTAGGAAAAATTAGAACTTAGTTAGTAAATAGTTAATATAAGTTATTCACTTAGTTCTCTTCACCTTTCCCTATTAGCATAAAGACATTAAAAACATAAAAGCTATAAAAAATCACATACCTCAAGCTTACTTAACCATACAACCATGACAATACAAGTAAGTTTGGGAAGACAACGATTGATTAACCTTAAGTGTTCCATTAAGGCACATAAGCACTTAGTCCTTGGAGTTCAACCGGATCACATGTGAAAAGCTCGTATTCGTATGGTTGAGTGTAGGGGTACCTTGCCACTCATCATTGGTGCCGTTGCCGAGGACTTAGTTGTTTATGCACTACGTAGAACATAGGAAATCATTCATATCGTTGGGATGCTAGAACGAACCCTTAGGATTAATCAAGAAAAGAAAAGATAATGGTAAATTGCACACCAAACAAGACAAAGATGTCTTCTTCTTCACATAAGAGCACTTCACCGCCTAGGACTAACACAAGAGACAGTCGGCGGCATAACACACATAACCAAGATTTGCCAGTTCCTCAACAATTTTGTGTGGTATATACTCATCACGATGAGTATGTACTTGAATTTACCTTTATTCTCCATCAAGATGAACAACTGCATTAAAAAGACTTGGAAGGTAACATTGTGTTACCTCCAGACCAATCAGTCCCCAACATGCTCCTTCGTGCTCTCTCACGAATAGGCATGTCATTTTTGTATGTAGAATATGTTGCATGTGATCATGACATAAGGGACTACCATCTCACAGAAGCGCAACGTCAAAGGGACTTGCAATAGGAGAGATATCATACATCCTCAAAGGGTAAATGGCCCCATAACGCTCCGCATGTCTTGAGCAAAATTGAGGGTGGTGAACCTGCTTCAACAGGTTCCCCACCAAATGATGTTCCCCCTCCTAACGATGGTCAGGAGGTGGTGTATCAAAACCTCCACTCCACGGTTCACAACCCTAGTTCTGATCCCCACGAACATGAAGTGTTCAATGAGGGAACACAAACACATGATAAGGACGGACGTTCTGATCGTGATCACGATCGTGGCCAGGACCACAGAAGAGAAGGTAGAAAACACCATCATGGCAATGGTTCTCCTTCTTCTTCACCTTCACCATCGCATTCACCCTCTCCTTCAGTTTCTGGACACAGTCATAAGGAAAATAACCGTGAGGATAAAGGTAAACAGAGTGAAAAATATCGACGATACAGTCGAGAGCGAGGACGAGGGAATTATAAGGAATCAAGGCATGGAAGAAGCAAGAGTAGGGAACTACGTAGAAACCATAGACACTATGAACGAGATGACCACAAAGAACCCCTACTTGCAACTAGAAGCATGTTAGACATAACAGAGGCCATAAGAGTTTCCACAAGGCACCAAAAAGATATTAGGATCAAGAGGTTAGACATGAATAACATCCCACGGTTTGAGGGGGGGTACAATGCTGATGCTCAAAATAACTTACAAGTATTTCATGATGCATGTGCCTTGCAGAACATAGAAAACGAATGGCAAAAACTAAAGTTGTTCCCAAGGACACTAGTGAAAGAAGCGAAAAGCTGGTATCGATCCTTAGAACCAGAATCCATTCAGAGGTGGAGTACAATGTTAGAACTATTTAATGACAAGTACCAAACATACTCCCAAGTATCTAACCTACGAAAGCAAATCCAAGCATGAAAGTAGGGAAATCATGAATCCTTGGATGTTGCCATGGGCCATTATTATGCACTTTTACATTGTTTCCTAGGCCATGGTTATTCGCAGCATGATCAACTATGCCATCTCATAGATGGACTTAGGCATGAAACAAGGAGAATCCTTGGAACATATGCCCAAGGGAGATTATCAAAGCTTAGGTCTCATCAGGTTCATAGATTGCTAGAGCAAGTAGCCAAGGAAGAAGGGGATCTATGTAAGAGAAAAAGTGCAGAAGAGTACAACTGAGATCCTTCCCTCCGAAAAAGGGGAGTGAGATTCTGTGGGGAGGAGGAAGAGTCACCACTCGAAGAGATGCTGAATAGGAAAACCTTGCCGTTCCAAAAATTAACAACTGAAGTATCAACAAAGGTAGACCAGATGTGGAACTCCCTAGATAGTAGGTTTGAAATTGTTCTTAAAATCGTAAAGGAGTCTAGGGAGCAAGGTAGTGACTATGACAAAACGAAGAACAGAGAAGTGGATAATGCACATAACAAAGGTAAGGGAAAAATGGCCATCACTAAAGAGGTTGTGGATTCGAATGCAGAGAATGATGATGGATGTGAGATATGCCAATACGACCATCCTAAGGGATGTTTCCCAGTAATCTCACATCTACAAGATTATGGGATGTATGCACTCAACCCACGATTTAACAAACGGCAAGCACCCCGATGGTTACCTTATCCCCAAGGTAACCCAAGGCAGTTCCACCAACCTTTAATGTATTATCCAAGTGAAACTCCACCACAACCTATTGAGCAACACCAACAGTGGCAATACCCACAATCATGGGGGATGCCACCACCAAGGCAACAATATCCCTACCAATAACCGGATCCACATGACTACTACATGCAGCAGCCAATCTCTCCACGTGACTCTATTGGTCATGTGGCACCACAACATTACTATCAAGCTTGGGAGTATTATAGGACTCCTTCTCCAAGGGGAGATAACCCACAAACATACCATCCTCCAAATGCATCCGCAACTCTCACACCAATAGCTCCATTACCACCCGCTCCAGCAATGCAAGGGGAACTCCCCACTCAACTACAGCAACGCAATGCCACAAGGGCTTTAAATCTTCAACCCCCTACTGTTTCTAACAACTATATGAAGAGAAGACCTTTCTTCAAGACCAATAGTCCAACCAAGCCCTCACAACCACAAGCGGTTGAACCTCTAAATGTCCCTCCATCAAATAAGGCTGTAGAGCTCCCTTCAAACCAAATACCAAGCTCAACGCACACAGTTATGTTAACACATGCTATTACTAACTGGATTAAGGAGGGCCACCTTCCCAAGAAATTCTCTGACCTCGAAAGCCCTCTAATTTATCTCCAAGTCACTAGGAATAAACCATGTAAAGCTCTTCTGAACTCAGGTTTCGGAGTCAACTTAATAATACAACAAATGTACAAAGCTTGGAACCTACCTCTATTAAAGAAGAGTAACTTGGGACTAGTGGAGGACATTGTTATCACTTTATGTGGGTGGTCATACCTAGCTGATTTCCTAGTAATACAAGTAAACAATGATAAAGGGAACTTCCCAATAATCTTGGGAATGGCATGGCTAAGTATCATAAATACACGCCTAGGAATCCATGATCTTTCCCTGGACATATCTAAGCAAAACACTTTTGGGAAGATCGAGAAGAAGAAAGTTCCATGCATCACATACAGTGATACAGGGTGTGATTGCGTACAAGAATGTTCAGCATTTCCTGCATGCAACCGATGTGCACAAGAAATTAATATACAAAAGTGCATGTATGTAGCAACCACAAAACAAGAAGACACCCAATGGTTGATAGCTGATCAAGAGAGCAACTCACCAACATGCATGGAACTAACTGAGGGAACAACTTGCACTCATGTCGAAAGCATACATACATTGGAGCAAGAGCATTGCCAACTTCCAAACCTTAACCTAAAAACATCAATTGGGAGAAGTTGGGAACTCCTAAAACATTCAAACAAGCACTTCGATAAGAGATTACTAGTCAATGTGCAACAGGCCAAACCTTACCATGAATCTAGAATGGTCAGTGCACATAATACCTCAGAGAAGGGATGACCCCACTCATTATCTTGGATCTCCCCCTTCCAACTCAGTCATGGGAAAGATGGCCATCTATGCTGATCATTTGAGGCCCTCAGTTCCTTTTTAAATTTTTTGTTTTACACATTTTTGTTTTACAACTTTCTTTAACTTTTCTTGTTTTTTCTTTTTTCTTTTTGCAACATCATTTATACTCTTTTATTTCTTTGTATGTTTGTTTGTTTATTTTTTTAGGTTCGTCACCTAATAAGTGCTCCTGATGGTGGTATGAGCTGTATTCCATTGATTGTTAATGTTTGATTTTTACCTTTGAGTTATAATGTTGATACTAAGGTATGGTTCTTTTGATATAACAGGTAATGCGTCCACGTCATCCATGTATTCATAAATTTCTATGGTCTCTCTTGGCTTGGAACTATACAGTCCCCTTCTTAATAATAGAACTATCAATGAATCGATGACTGGGCATTTCTCAAACTGAGGAAGGACTCAAGGATTGAAAAGGGTGTGACTTCAAGGGGATGTGATGCATTTATGTTGGTCATTCTCTTTGGTTCTTGGATGTTTTCCTCTTGAGTTTTCTTTACCATTCCGAAGTTTCTCCATTATCGGGAAGTTAAGCTAATAAAAATAATCGGTCTTTGCATGGTGTGGTTCTCACGTAAAAAAAAACACAGTGAGGATTCAAAGCACATCCCTTGGACAAAATAATTATCTAGGCTAAAAGCACTGGTTATGGAACTAAACAAACATGTTTTCTCTAACTAAGGCCCTCTCTTGCTTCCTACTTTTTCCTTTCTCGTTTCCTCATAATGGTGGTGACTCTTTGGCGGAAGCATGCTTGTTACTTCAAGTGGATGGATTGGCCAAGTGTATTAATGCGAAGTCACTGGATGTGGATTATTTGAGGCTGAACTTGGAATGAGATCTACTAAGTTACATTAACCATAACTACACAAGGGGCTATACACCACCTTGTTCTTGGGACTCCATTCCATTCTCTTCTCCTCATCATTCTTTCTCCATTTTCTGCCTCATTGCCGGTTGTATCAATAGTCTATATTTTGGTTGATGCATTATTTCCTTTTTGGTAAATTCTTAGGGTTAAGACTTTAACTCTTGCTTCCAAATGACATTCCAGAGCCTACGGACTCTTTGAATATGGGAGTGTCAGGGCATTAAGGGCATGAGCCTGCTTTGGGAAGGACCCACTGGCATTCCTACTTGGTGCATCAGTTAACTTCTTTCCCTTAAAAATTTCTACAATCAACATTTATTTTGTTCATTTCCACCTCTCACATCCCTTTTATCAGCATTTCCATTGTTTCTTTTTCTCCATATTTCTTATTCCTTATACTTTTCCATTCTATTGCTACTGAAGGATCTCTCTTAGTCATGGTGGTCTTGGTCCAATTTTTTCAATTTTCTCCTAACCCCTACACCTTACACCTTCGGGAGTCACCAGTGTTATATCTCTAGAATTTGTATTAGCCATATCACAACTCAGCCAATAGACTGTACACTGAGTTAAGGTATCGATTACATTGTGATTAATTTATCCTTGCTAATATGAGACTATGTTCTGTGTGCAGATGGCAATCATGCAAAAATGGACTGGTGCTGGAGGAAACACTTAGGATGGACTGGTGCTGGAACAGTCATGCAAGGAACAAGATTGATGGCATAGTTATGGATGGACAACGGAAGGTGCAATTCTGCCATTGGCAGCAACACATCTTCTTCTCTCCTCTCTCTTCTCTCTCATCTACCAAATAAGGCTAGATGTCAAATGTGTATAATGTTCACTCTTATGGCCACGAACACTAATATTGCCATGTATTGTAATGATGATCCATTCACATGTCACCCCAGTAATAATTAGCATTTGGTAATCCCAGCAGCGTTGCACTGGTTCAGGATGTGTGTGGCAAGTGGGAATGGATACTAGTATTAGGAACAATTAGAACTTAGTTAGTAAATAGTTAATATAAGTTAGTCACTTAGTTCTCTTCACCTTTCCCTATTAGTGTAAAGACATTAAAAAGATAAAAGCTATAAAAAATCACATACCTCAAACTTACTTAACCATACAACCGTGACAATACAAGTAAGTTTGGGAAGACAATGATTGATTAACCTTAAGTGTTCCATTAAGGTGCATAAGCACTTAGTCCTTGGAGTTCAATTGAATCATGCATGAAATGCTTGTATTTGTATGGTTGAGTGTAGGGGTACCTCACCACTCATCAGTGATGGAAATAAAGTAGCAGTACCTAGTAGCATAAAGTAGTAATGAAGATATTAACCCACATATTTGATGTAAATTATATTCTAAATGTATTTATGGATCATTAAGAGTCTCTGGAATCAATAGGGGATAATGTGAATGTTAATTGAATAAGTTTTATATTTCAAGTAGGCTACTACAAAGGGATTGCTAATCATAACCACTCATAGTCTAGTGACTTCTAGTTTATGCTACTTGCAGCAATACACAATCAAAATAAAATCCATTTTTGTGATGTTTTAGATGAATTACTATTATAATGAAGCATGATTCACAACCTACTCATAATGGGTGACTACTGTAAAGATGTGGGTCACAATTTGTTCATAGTCGAAAGTCAAAATATGCATTTTTTAAGACCTACTAGCTCATGCTAGCCATAATCTAATCATAGTATAAAAATATTATCTCATGCTACTTATAGCAACTCATAGTTTGAAAAAATTTTAATTTTAAGCCAAACAGTAAGAAAGAAAGCTCAATGGATAAGGGAAACCTATAAAAGGTAGAAGCATCTAATTTGAGAGGTCTTTCATGATCTCCTAGTATGTTTTACATTGAGAGGAAGATTGTAGGCATAAGGAAGCTATCCTCTACTAGGTTTTGTTCTAGTTCTTGGATTTTTCATGCTTATAAGTATTTGTACTCTAAATTTTGACATGAATAAACAAGTTGTATTTTTCTTGTTCAAGCTTTGAGTCCTTAAGCTCTTGATGTCCTTAAGTTCTCAAGAAAAAATGTGTTTGAATTGAGTATAGATGTTGATGTCCATACCAAATTGGTATGAAAGCATTTAGTTCTTGAAAAAATTAAGCAATGGAGATGCAATCTTCTCACTTCAATCCTTGGTTTGGGAAATTTAATTTTCATTATCATTTATTCCTTGAGTAGAAATTCAATTGGGTATTTTTTTTCCTACTCAAATTTAAGGTTTGAAAGCCTTATTTTGGTCTAATTCAAAGACTAATTGATTTTGGTATTTTGATTTTTTCCATTTGTGAGACCCATTAGTTTGCGCTAACTTGGATTATCTTTTTTGTGTTTAAATTCACCTTATTGGTATGAGATTTATGTATATCTGTTTATGGGTATTTAATATTTGTACCCACCTTTGTAAAATTGGTTCTATGTATTTGTGTTAATACTTGTAACTAGAAAGGATTTATCGATATGTGTGTTTTATGCTCATACCTTAAAGAATAGAAGTTGGTATTGTGATTTTTATGTTGATTGGGACTATATTGTAATTCTAAGTATGGCACCTAAGTCTCTTGGTGTAAAAGATCTTAAAAGAGATATGAAGGAAATAAACAATATATTTTTTTAGTATTTTGAAGAGAATTAAGGGAATAACTTCTACCTGTCAATGGATGAAGAAAGATACAAGGTCTAATGAAGTAAAGGTTAATGAAAAATGAGTTTTCAAGTATCTCTTATTGGGCAAGGAAATGCTCAATACTCAAGGGTTTCAAAGGAGAAAACTAAGAGCTCCATCAAGAATATTAAAAGATCTTTAAAGCTATAATGGTATATGATATTAATCAAGTTGTGTTCCTACCTCATGAGTCATGGGTGATAAAAGATCAAGCAAAGGGAAATGAAAAATTCAAGGGACTTCTTCAAGAGGGATCAATAGTAGTAATAGAAGGCATGTTACTCATTCTTTTGCAATTTTTTGGTATCTTGTGACAAAGGAAAATAGATTCTAAGCCAAGTTTATGATATCTCATGGAAGATAGATGAGTCTTCTAGGAAAGGTATGTATAAGAATGATTTCTTTTATACTATTTTTGACAAATGTAATGCTAAAACCATGGAAAAGAGTTTACCTTTAAAGTTGGTACCTCTAAAGTGGAATAAAGAGCTTGCTGGTGATTCCTCTACAGAGGAGGAACCATTGGATTTAGAAACTCCTATTTGGGATCTTGAACCTTCAAGTTTTGATGATGCTAAATGATGAGTGGCGAGGTACCCCTACACTCAACCATACGAATACGAGCGTTACATGTGCGATTTGGTCGAACTCCACAGACTAAGTGCCTACACACCTTATGGAACACTTAAGGTTAATCATTCGTTGTCTTCCCAAACTTACTTGTACTTGTCACGGTTGTATGGTTAAGTAAGTTTGAGGTATGTGAATTTTATATCTTTTATGTTTTATCGCCTATGCTAATGAGGGAGAGGGTAAAGAGACTAAGTAACTACCTTTAACTAACTAAGTTCTAATTCCTATCATTAGTATCCATTCCCACTTGTCGTTCACACCCTGAACCAATGCAACCTTTTGGGATTACCAAACGCTATTCATTACTGGCATTACCAAGCGTAACGCACGTGTTCGAAGTGGTCGTACTGAATGCACTTAACTAGAAGTGTTGAGGGTTGAGAAAGATTCATTAACTAATAAAGCATTTAAACGATTAACAATAATTAAAGTCCTATTTAGCTTAGTCCATGCACTGCAAGGTTTATCCAAAAGTTCATCTTTATTTCCATATACAAACTTGTGCTCACGTACAATATTTGCTCAAATAAAGATCCGTTCACTTTGGGACTCCTACTACGGGCACATGGAAATTATTCTAACTCTGGAATGGAAAAATGGCAAGAGTTTGCTACAGTCTAAATCTAGATGGAGAAACAAGGGAGAGCCAACTCTTATTTATAGATTTGGCGACATGCTACAATATCGTGTACACGATATCGCAGGGGAAGATGCGATATCGCAGGGGATGCGATATCGCGGTAGATGCGATATCGTGGCACATGTGATATCACGTCCCATCATATGATGAGTCATGAATTTTCTAGCTATGATACCGCTACCGTGATATCATAGCCATGATATCACAGTGGCTGTAATATCATTGTCGTGATATCACATGGGCTGCGATATATCGTGGCCTGCCGCAATGTCTATAAATAAGAGGTGGCTTTCCCAGTTTTAGCCACTTCGATTTAGACCCTTAGTTAGACTCTTGCAGTTTTATCATTCGAGAGTTAGAATATTTTCCAGTGTATGCCCGTAGTGTGGTGATTGTTATTGTACGACATCCTTTACTCGAGTGTGATGTACTTGGACACGCACATGACCAACAATAAAGATTGAGATTACTTCATCATTGCAGCATTCACTTATTTTAATTAATTATTTAATTTTTATTTCCTACTTTCCTAGTTAATCTATTCTCACTCTTAAACTCATGTTAAAACGTGGAATGAGTACGACTTTATTACAAGCATTTAAGTGTGACTACTTGGTAACCTAGTAGCGTACCTAGGATCTACGCTTGGTAATCCCAATACTAGTCATGCATGAAGTCCAAGATGTGTACGGATAATCAAGAAATGGATGCTCATCACATTTAGGCTAGCTTAGATTCTCTCTCACCCTTCTCTCTTAGCTTAGTTAATATTATCTTCCATTGCCTTTAGGAGTAGCATTAGATTAGAAAACACATCATACACCTCACTATGGACTAAACCATACGTGACAAAGCTAATACTAGTCTAGGTGGGAAGACAGCAAACTACAACCTAAGGCTAACTGTCTAGATGCCACAACTAGTCCATCTACAAAATTTGACCAAATCACCTGTGTAATGCTTGTATTCATATGGTTGAGTATAGGGGTACCTCGCCACTCATCATTGGCGCCATTGCCAGGGATGGTGCTAGTTATCTAGATTAGTTATATCATACAAGGTCATTGTATAGTAATTAACGATATATCTTTTAAGAGAAAAAATAATTATTAAAAGTCACACATAAATTCACACACAATTTCATAACCATGCCTCTCCTACAAGACTATGATAATGCCACATCTAGTGAGGCAGTTCATTGGAGAACCAACGAATTAGATGACAAAGAAGATTGGAGTACTCAACCTTATGTAAGAGTCCCCTACATTTATGAACACCCCATAGATACTCAAAGACTCTCTTCATCCAACTTTGACACCTCTAGTGAGGATGAGACATCCCATAGAATGAGGAGGCCCAAAAGGCCTAGGACCTTCTCAATAACTAACAAGAACTTACTTGGGAATGATTGGAAGACTTAAAAAAGTCATAATGAGTTTTACAGTTCCTTCTCTTCCTCTACTCCTTCAACATCAAATTGTGACATGGATGACTATCTTTCAAGGGATCGACAAAAATCGAGCTCACAAAGAAAATCAAGAACGCCAACATAAATGAAGGCAACATCATCCCAACTCACAAACTCACAATCTACTTAGTGATGATGAACCCCTGCTAGCCACTAAGAGCCTAACGCCAATACAAGAGGCTATTCGAATCTCCTATAGGCATCGTAAAGAGAGCCACCTACCCATGCTCGATTTAAACAACTTTCCTACTTTCACAAGAGGCTATGACTTAGATCCGCATCAACATTTACAAGCCTTCTAGGATGCCTGCACATGGAACAACATTGATAACAGTTGGCAAAAACTTAAGCTCTTTCCTATGACACTCGTTGGCCAAGAAAAATTATGGTATAGATCGTTAAAACCAAATTCAATACAGCGTTGGTCAACAATGGTAGAACTTTTTAACGAACGATACCAAACCTACGCAAGAGTGTCATCCTTGAGGAAATAAATCCCAGAGTGAAAACAAGCACAACATGAACCCTTGGAAATGGCCTTAGAAAGATATTATGCACTATTAAACAACTGTCCAGGCCATGGGTTTTCTGAGGAAAGGCTAATGTACCATATCATTAATGGGCTACGTAATGAAACACGAGAGACCTTAGGAATGTATGTCCAAGGTCAACTATACAAACTATGAACCCATCAAGTCCAAGATCTTATTAAGCGAGTAGCAAAAGAAGAAGGAAAATTGGCTAGATGGGAGAGTGTTGAAAAACATCAACGGGACCAAAATCTCAACTTAACCAAGGTCCATAATCATACAAAGGAGAAATCAACCAATCTCAAGGTGAAAGAACCATCTTTGCCAGTACAACAATATTTAGAAGAAGTCGAGACAAAGATCAATAAGATGTTGGAATGGACGTATCAAAAGTGTGGAGAATATATTGATATTATTGGAGATAGAGTTTTGACAACCCAAGAAGTAGGACAAAATAGTAGACAATCAGAAAGAAGGGATAAGGAAAATAAGAGCTCAACTACCAATCATACGTATGAATGCAACATATGCCTGTATGATCACCCCAAGGGCCAATGCCCAATATTGTTACATTTACATGAGCATTGGAGAAACACATTACATCCAAAGTTTGTACAGAGATACTGTGTTCGATCACAGTGGCAACAATCCTAGTCATGGGGGAGACCATCATTAGACTAGAGACACCCTTCATATCATCTGAATCCAAATGCTTATCACATTCAACATCTTGTTTCTCCAGCTGGACCAGCATACTCTCTCTCACTGCATTATCATTCTCCTCAATACTATCAGTGCATGCTTTTAACACAACCACTGCCTTGTGTATCTTACACTTCTCCTAATTTTCAACATTCTCATCCTTTCCCTCCTTCGACATCGCCACCAACTGTTCCTAAGGTGCCTACACCACAGCAACAACCTTCGAACGCTACTTGTGCTACTACTACCAACAGCAGTGAAAAGCCTCCTCGACATCCAAAGTGTTCCTTCTTTAAACATGACCGTAAGAAGGGACAACACAATTCTAAGGCCATTGCATCCTCCAACTTAGCACACGTCCCACACTATGGTGCACCCTTATCTTCGAATCCCACGCCTCATGTCACTTCATCAAGGCCACCAGTTAACACTCCAACAACCATACGGCCCAATGAACATAGCCATGGGAGGCAACGTCCCAATCCTTGCATACCATCTAACAGTCCCAAATATCATAGTGGGTCAACTCTCTATTCGGGAACCATATCTTATAAATTGCCCCACGATGCTTACTATAATCCAGTGTGGGAATCCCGATGGGGTAAGTACAACCAAGTTCCAATATTTCCAACATGCAAGGATCCCCGTCGTCATTTATTAATCCTTGTCATCCTCAACCGTTTAGCTATGAGGGATATCCCCCATTCTAATAACAAGTAGGATTAATAAATCCTTTTTTCATTTTCTTTAATTTTATAACTTTTTGTTTTCCATTTTTTCATTTTTCAACTTCTTGTTTTATCTTCTTGTCTTTTTTTCTTTTTACGCTTTTGTAAGTAATCTCATCTACGAATAAAACACTCATGTGGATCATTGGTTGAGATGTGTTCCATGTTATCGAGTCTCAAACAATCAATTATGTGGACAGTGAGCCCATTACACCCACTTATCCATTCTACAAATAAGAGGTTTTGTTCGAGGGTATAGTGATATTCTTGACATTTCTTAAAACTTAAAATTAATTTTGTGTTCATTGTACCTAGAATGAAGAAGGATGGACCAAGGGGAAATGATTAGGGTGTGACATCAAGGGGACTTGCGGATTCTCTTTGGTGACATCTGTGGGAGTTACCATGCAATGTGGTTATACTAATATCCTTGTAGATCTAACGAAAAATGGGAGTAAGAGTAATCAAAAGGGCACTCAAAAATCCAATGTTGTTCTAGGGGGTCCCACTGGAAAGACATGCACCCATGCTTCAAGGTTGGCAACTTCTCTGGATTCAGCAATAGAAAAAAAGAAAGAAGAGAAAAGAAAAAAAGAAAGAAGAAGAAAGAAAAGTGCCACAAAACAAAAATCACTCCTCCCTTGAACAAAACGCCAAGTGATCGTACGCCTTGTTGTTTTGGTACTCTCATAGTTGCTCATCATGGGATGAAACAATGTCGTGTTATTGATTAGAGGAATGGACTTGGTCCTGATCCTGGAATGATGGGTTAATGACACCTTAATCATGCTTTACACACAGGATTCACTATGCCCTGGGTTAGTTACCTCATGTCCCAATCTCTCCAATCCCTTTCTATAGTTCGTCTCATCTCATTGTTCATGTAATTGTTACTCGTGTCTTGTGTAGCGTAGAATTCTTACCTCATTCCGGTGATAGTTACATGTATGTGTTTTGTGGAATTAGTGTGGATTATGTTTAACCCTTTTAGTGCCTGCAGACACTTTTAAGTGTGGTTACACAAGGGCAATATAGGTTAGAACCTGCTTTGGGGAGGATCCACTTGTGTAATTTTTGGTAATTCTCACTTAGGACACAGCTTCCACACACCATCTATTACCCTTATCATATTGCCAACAATTTTCTTTCCTTTATTACTATCCCTCCAATTCAATGTTCCTATGAACCATTACATAGCCTTTTTCTCTACCATCTGAGGTCCTTATTGATAAATTCCACACCATCATAATTTTTGTGCCTTCAGAACTAGTTAAATTACCTTGGAACCCTTTAACAATCATCTAGATGTCCTTAGTTTACATCGTTTAATTTCAAAAACATATTAAAAATTCGGTACATTCTCTAAGTGTCCTAACTTCGATGAAAATATATATTCGTAACCCCCCTATGCTAATCAACATCATTTGCAACTTTTCACACATGGGTAGTTTTTCAAATTCCTCTCTACGACTCACGATTGCGCATTCCATGCTTTCATATCCATAACTCGCTCGTTGGTACTCCGATTTTCATTCCATCTAAGCCTACTTGACCCCAGCGTGTTCAACTTAGTCATGGGGGAGGGGCACATGCTGAATAGCGCATAAATTTCTTGAAATTCATCATCACCCGAAGGACATATTTAATGGTAATTAGTTGTAACATTAAGAATAAATTGTGTCAAAAATAATTTCATCCCCTTAGCTATACCAAAAAAATAAATTTGGAAACCACCTAAGCAAAGAGGACTAAACATTATAATCTTTCGGGGACATGTTCTTCCAATAATTAACATCACACAGAAATAAAGTAAATCTTTTAAGGCAAGCAGTAAGGTATGACCTAACTTGGGGTAACAACCTTACTAACGATTGGCCTCGTGTGATTGTAGATGGCCCCGAAACATGGACAACATGAAGGTCTTGCTCAAGGTGCGATCAAATGACCTAGGAGAGGAGGAAGACAAGATCCTACCGAAAAACATGCAAAGTATAAGGAACAATCATTTAGCATTCATCAAGAAGACCCTGCTACTAAACAGTCTGGGCAGGCAAGCTGTTAGGGATCACCTCACAGGGTCCTCGTTATGGCCTATCCTCTTTGAAAGCGGTGCCTAGTACTTAAGGGAAACGTACCAATCTTGGCACAACAAAGAAGAAGGTACCATGGTTAACATCTATGGTGTGACTTTTCATTTCTCTGTTCAAGCCATTTTGGAAGTATTAAACATTCCGAATACAAGGCCAAAGGTTGCTCAAAACCAACTAGACACTTTTAGAACTGAGCAACTTAATAAACTGTTGACACAGAATAAAAGGGTGGCGGAAGAAAAAGAGAAGGCTGACTAGGATGCCTCTATGGCACAAGCGCAAACTTACACGCATGCCAAGGCACTCAAGGCCTTACAAGAGGAGAAACTCCAGGCCATACTTCAACGCCATTAAATCCCAAGACCTGGAGCCCAAGAAAAGGGAAAGGCACCTATGGAGGAGCCACCGCCACCAAGAACTACATGAGTTCCACCAATTTTGTAATCATAGGATTTTCTTTTGTGTTGTATCTCAATTTTGTTCTAACTCCACACTGTGGGATGAATCCATTCTAGTTAGTCAATAATCCCATACCTATCCATTATGTAATCAATGGAGCTTGTTCTCTCTATAACTCAAGGACGATTTTTCATTCAGTCGTGGGGGTATCATGAGTCATGAATTCTTTGGCTGTGATATCGTTGTCATGATATCACAGCCATGATATCACAGTGGCTATGCTATCACTGTCATGATATCGCATGGGCTGCGATATCACGTACGCAATATCGCAGCCGCGATATCACCTACGCGATATCGCGCCTGCCGCAATGTCTATAAATAAGAGGTGGCTTTCCCAATTTTAGGTACTTAAATTTAGACCCTTAGCTAGACACTTGTAGTTTTATCATTCCAGAGTTAGAATATTTCCTAGTGTATGCTTGTAGTGTGGTGATTGTAATTGTACGGCATCCTTTATTCAAATGTGACGTACTTGGACACGCACATGACCAGCAATAAAGATCGAGATTACTTCATCATTGCAACATTCACTTATTTTAATTAATTATTTAATTTTTATTTACTACTTTCCTAGTTAATCTCTTCTCACCCTTAAACTCATGTTAAAACGCAGAATGAGTACGACTTGATTACAAGCATTTAAGTGTGACTACTTGGTAACCTAGTAGCGTACCTAGGATCTGCACTTGGTAATCCCAGTAGTAGTCGTGCAGGAAGTCCAAGATGTGTACAGATAATCAAGGAACGGATGCTCATTGCATTTAGGCTAGCTTAGATTCTCTCTCACCCTTCTCTCTTAGCTTAGTTAATATTATCTTCCATTGCCTTTAGGAGTAGCATTAGATTAGAAAACGCATCATACACCTCACTCTAGACTAAACCATACATGAAAAAGCTAATACTAGTCCAGGTGGGAAGACAGCGAACTGTGACCTAAGGCTAACTGTCTAGATGCCACAACTAGTCCATCTAAGGAGTTCGATAGAATCACGCGTGTAACACTCGTATTCGTATGGTTGAGTGTAGGGGTACCTCGCCACTCATCACTAAATAACTACATGCTAAAGTTGTGAATCAAAATTAGATGGGAGAAGCCATGAGAAGGTAAGCAAGACTAAGCATTACATTATAGATTATAGTAATATCTCTCATGATGAAGCTAAACTGATAGATGCTAGTCATGAACATTGTGTTAATTATAATGTATTTAAGAGTTATGTTATGAATGCAAGAAGCAATGTAACTTTTGATGCCATTGTTAAGGAAAGTCTAATGATGATAATGTGTTTAATTTTTTACATGATGGTGATGACTATTAGGATAGTCCTTGTAAAATATCATGATTGATATTACTAAAGATATTAATAGTGATCTAATTTTCTAGCATTTCATATGGACAGATAGCATGAACGTAATTCAAGTGGTTGTAATGTTGATGGTAAAGGAAGGTTAAGTGGAAGACCTCCAAACACTAGGAAGAAAAAAGTGAAGAAAAGGAAAAAGAAGGAAAGAAGGCTAAGTTGAGAAGTTCTTATCCTTTTTTTTGATTTTACATTTCTTACAAGTCATAAGAGAAACATGTGAGATTTGATTCTCTTAAGATGGAAGTGTGGTAGAGCCTTTAAGAGCAAAAATGAAGTTCATTCTTCTCTATTGTAACTTCTTCATTATTGTGTATGCACAAAATATGATAAGGTGTGTATATGTATAGAATTCATGCATACATTGTAATATCTATTTATGTATTATGATGTATATTGGATGGCAAAGATAAATGTTATGAGCTACAACCATTCCATTAATGTTGTGGTATAAATGTGTTTGTATTAGATGATGGAAAAAAATATTGTAAGCTCCATCCATTTGATGTGTGTTATGCTTTTTGTGTATGTCTTACTTGTCTAAGTGAGGGGGCATTTTCCATTTCAAGCATAAGGATTTAGTATGTGGCAATTAAGAATCCTTTCTAAGGGGAACGGAGATGATGAGAACATAAACCAACCTCTTTTATGTAAATTATATCCTCCATGTATTTAGTGATAATTAAGAGTTTTTAGTATCAATTTGTTATAATTTGGGTATCATTTGAATGAGTTTTGTGTTTCAGCTAGGCTACTACTAGGGGACTACTAGTCATAGACTATTGGCTTATGCTACTCACAATAACTTGCAATCTAAAGAGAAGTTACTTTCAAGATGTTTTGGATGATTTACTAGTATGGTGAAGTGTCATTCAAAACCCACTTATAGTGGTGACTAATAGAAAGATATGGATTGTAATTTGGCCATAGTTAGAAGTCAAAATGCACATTTGTTTGAAACTACTAGAGCATACTAGTCACAGTATAGTCATAATTTGATACTACTACCTCATACTACTCATACCAAATTTTAATTTATAAAAAGTTAAATTTAAAAGAAGAGACATGCCGAAAAAGAAAGCTAAATGGTCAAGAAGAAGGCCCACCAATTGGGGGAAGCCTATAAAATGTAGAAACATTCAATTTGAGAGGTATCTCATGATTTCTTACTATGCCTTGCATTTAGAGGAACAGTATAGGTATAGAGAAGGTGTCCTATTCTAAGTGATATCATTATGAAGTTTAGTTATGAGCATTGCTATCTCTTGGATTGTGAGTGAGTGATTTTCTAGGGTTTTGTTCTATGTTTGATGATTGCATTATTATTTTCCAAATGCTAAACTTTATGAGATGCAACAACTCTTGTGTATAAGTATCCAACTTTCTAATATCTATTTTAGAATTATTTAGGGATTAATTGTAATTTATTTTACCTACTTAGTCATGATGATTGACTTTCCTTATATTTTCATCTCAGGTGATGTAGGTGTATAGTAAGGATGACTCTAATCACCAATCAAATGCTTAGAATAGAAATTAGTTAATTTCTAGCTTTGAGATTTTTGAGAAAACTATATAATTTTTAATATTTGAGTTTTTTATATTTTTTGTATTATTTGATTGGTACTAGTATTTGGTGTAATTACCTATCCTCAGTATAGGTCAACTTATTCAGTTATTTTAACTTTGATGTTGAATTTCAACTCTTAATATAATGTTTGAAACTCTCATTTATGTTTGACATTTGGATATTATTATTTTACATTTCCAATGTTTATAAGGCATGTGGATTAGCTTATGTTTCTATTCAATTTATTCTACTAGTTATATTGAATGCATTTAATAATGTTTTTTCTATGAGTATTAGAAGCTTACATATTGGAATTGTTTAGTGTATAGGATATGTTTGCTTGCAAGGGACTATTTTATATTTTATAATAATTTTAACTTATTTTTTCTCCTTTTATATATATTTTTCAAGGATGTCTACTAATTTTCCAATTCATTTTTCAATATCTTTTATGATTTGTTAAGTTGTGATTTTTATTTTTACGTAATACCTTTCTAACCTAAGCTTAGGTTAGGAGATGCTACATATACTGTCGAATGCTATTTTTACGTAATACCTTTCTAATCTAAGCTTAGGTTAGGAGGTGCTACATATATTGTGGGATGCAACTATTTTATAGTGGAATTATAGGATTATGACTATGTAGGATGGAACATAGTATGAAATGTGGTTCACTTTAAGAAAAATAATCAAGATTTAGTTAATGACCAAAACCATTAGAAACACAAGTAAATTTTTAAGAAACCAAATCTCTAACATAAATTGGTAGAAATAACCATTATGAGATACTTACTAGAAAAGTCTTGTAGCTCAAAAAATGACTATCATATTAGAAGGGATGCTAGTTCTTCTTAAAAGGAAGTTATAGTTGGCAAGTGTATAAGTAATTAGGTAGAGAAGGTAGAGAAGAACTAGCAATAGCTTTACTTATTTGAAAGACTAGTAATATGCAATGATTTCATGTGATATGTGGAATAAGTAGTAAGTTATCTTGCAAAGACACTTAAGAAAGAGAATGACATATGTGGTAGGATGGTAGCCATTGTTATGGAATAGTGCTATAGTAAAGGAAGGTAACCGAGTATGAAGAAATATTTTTGAGGCATAACACTTAAGAGTAATCAATATGAAGCAAGATCTAAGGTACATATTTGAGTATAATGGAATACCTTTCCTTCCTAATCTTAGTATCTAGTTGGAAAACTTGGAATAGACATTGTAAAATACAAATCTAAGAACTTAAACATGACATTGAAAAATATAAAAATGATCATGTTGATAATATATAACACTAACCTTTGTGGTTATAGCTTGGGCCTCATCCTATTCATACACTATGCCATTAAGCTTATGAGCTATGATTATCTACTAAATGAGCACCAATGCTTCCCTATGTGTGCCACAAGTAGATTAGACAAGTAATGCTAGAAACCAAAATTAAGATGACCAAGACTTTGGAGCTGTAAGGAAAATTAAAAGAATAATTTACTTATGTTTTACGAGCATGAATATTATGCTGGATTTTATTTACAAATATTATGTAACAATTTGGAAATGTACAACTGGTAACTTAAACTTTAGATCTATGTATGAGATCATGTGATATAACATATTAGATATGTTTTATTTAAAATATGGATTAAAAATATATAGTATTTAATTACTTAAGTTGTGAATCAAACATAAGGTACTTCATACCTTGTTTATTTAATGGAATAATTTTTAATTTGGCAAAAACTCCTAAGTATAAATACAAAGGTATGACAAGTTGGTATCAAAGAATAACTTTAGATTCAAATTAGGAGAATGTTTGAGTCACAGAATGGCCTTCAGAAGTATGAGTAGGGTTGATCATAGTGAAAGTTCTAGAGTAGGAAGTACACATGAACAATTATAGATGTAACTACTCCAAAATGTTATTAACCTACTAAAATTAAATTAAGTTGGTACAGCATCTAACAATCATAAGCTAGTTGAAGAATTTAGAAAGCTAATGCACTTTTTTTAATGGAATTGATGATCCAGTTGTGGCCAATGATTGGATTATGGAAATAAATAAAGCCTTTTAGATGCTGAATTATACCTCAATAGCAAAAACCTGCTTAGTAACTTACCAACTTCAAGAGGCTAGAGAATGTTTATGAATAAACATACAATCAATTAAGAGGTATGAAGTAGAAAGTATTAAATGGGAAGAATTTAAGAATGATTTTTCCAATTTCTTTTAGAGAAAAAATAAGATGAGTTTTACACCCATACCCAAGAGGACATAACAATGCATAGCTATAGTAATAAGTTCAATGAATTAACAATAGTTTGTAACCTAATGTGTGCTTAGCTCATGTCATGTCATCTTTATTTTCCATAGTAAAGAGTTTAATTTATTTTCTATGTTGTAGCATAAGTTATGTTCATGAGTCATAGGACATAAGTTTTTATTTGAAAATAGAGGAAAGGAGAAGTCAAAGTGTGAGTTCTCAATGCCACATGTTAAGCATCTCTTACATAGGATCACTTGTCATACCTTCAAAATCATACTAAGAATTAATTAGACTTAGCTATCCATGGGGCATGCAAATAATAAAATAAATTCTTAAAATTCCTTAAGCAACTTAAACACTTATAAAATCATATAAGCCAAATAAGATAACTTGAAAAAACTAAGTAACACATTAAGCACTTGTAAATCCACATTTAACTTATTAATCCCCTTAAACCTTTAGTACAGCATTCATCATATTTTCACAAAACTTCCATATTGATGGCTAAAATACATTTTCATTGGATGGTGGTGTAGGGACACCTCTTTTGATTCCCTTGTTCTAACCTAGGTGTTATGTATCTTTTTGGGTTGATTTTTTTGATGATGATTCTTGGATGGTTTGGCTATTTCAGGGTGTTTTTGGCTTATTTTGATGAGTTTAGGAGGTTCCAGGGTCTATGGGGATAATTTTCGAGGCATCTGTAAGCTTCTAACATCAAAACAAGGATTTTTATTTTGGCACCTACAAGATAGACATCTCACCTAAAGTGTAGACATCTCAAGACCAGATTAGATGTCTATCAAAAATAGTAGATGTCTCTCCTAAAAGCAAGCATTTCATAATACACATCCCAACAATGTTAGAGATAGCTAGACACATGAGAAAACTTTTGAAAATGCCTATTCCAATTCAGGAAATAGCCAAAGCAAGATTGAAATAGCCAGGGAGAAGGTGAGAAGACTTGGAAAACATCTAAAGAAATTCAAGTTGAGTTTAGGAAAGGTTTCTACGATTTTTACCTTCTGGCTACTTATAAATATTAATGTGATTCACTATTGTTAACCAAAGAGAGAGGATAACCTTGATCATGAGTAGGAGAGAAAGCTTATGAGAGTTGAGGGAAGAGAGCTTGTACAAGGAAGTTGAGTGAGACACAAGAGAACTTGAGAGAGATTAGAAGAATCTCTTATAAGTGTCTTGTCTTGAGCTTGGGCTCCATTGAGAGCAATTGAGGATGAAGAGAGAACAAGTGTGACCTCTAAGATCTTTGGGAGAGTTGTGAGTTGAGCTTGGCTCCCCATATTTTATGTATTTTCTATGTATTTTAAGAATTATCTTAATATAAGGGATATTTTCTCTATTTTATTTTGTTTTCTTATTTTCTAAGCTAGATCTGCTTGGAAGTTGTGGATTGGATCTTATTGGGATCTATTAAAGTGCAACCCCTGCACCAGATGATTAGAACATAAAATCAAATATATTAAGAATAAGTAATCTTCTCAACCAATATTAATACTTCTTCTAGCTCCTCTTCACCCACCTCCAATGTATCCTATACAATTTTCATGAAACATGCATGATGGGTTAGAATACCTTCATCATAGAAAAAATCATCTTAGAGCTCTAGCAAATACAACTAGAACATGGGATCCATAAGCTATAGGATATACTATTAGCCAACATAAAATATAATTAACTTAAATTTTAATCCATTAATTAGAATTAATCAATGATTTACTTTAATTCTAGTGATGTTCCATGAGTTACCACACCAAATGTTAGAATAACTATAAGGCTAATGCTAATTTAAACTAGCCATTAAGGCTTCTTAATTAGAAACCTCACCTCTCTAAACCCCCTCAAAAGAGAATGTTATCTTGTTGGTTGGATTTATGCCTAGTATCAACTCTATAGTTACCCTAATTTATAGCTCCTTACTAATCACCTAAGGTTTCTTGATACTAGATAGCACATGACTACATTGATAAAATCCTCTAAATCAACTTACCATAATAAGACCTATCAGTAGTGTATCAATTGCCTTTTTGCAAAATCATGTTAGTTAACTAGAAGAAATAAATGAAAACCTCAAGTTATTTCCTAGCTCTTCAACTATACAAATGCATCCATACATGTCCATAATGCCCAACTAGTCACTTCAATCATCAACATCATTAAAGTCAATTGTTGCTTCTATCATGCTACTTCACAAATTATTGTTTTTATTGCCATGAGTTACATTGTGACATGTAAATTGATCATGACTTCGAGGTATGAAATTTTGAAAATATCACAAGGTGGCCATGCAAGGTCATAATAAAAGACATGACACAATCTATAAGTCTCTAAATGCAAACTAAATCTTTTGAAACTTTCCACTACTAATCCAACTAGAAAAGAATGTTGAAAATGTTGAAACAAAAGGAAGAAAGGTTGTAAATTGTAAAAAGGATGAATTAATACAATATAATATTAAAAATTAGATCATACATTAGAATTCGAAAGAAGAGAGATAAAATCTAGTAAACTAGATTTGTAAAAAAAAAAAAGTGTTATGATAATGTGCAAGAAGGATTATATTCTCTTCTTAATGTAAGATTCCATGAAGGAAAGGCACTACAAGGAAAAATATAGCTTCTTATGAGATTTCATGTCAAAGACAAGTTCAAATTTGAAAACCATTGAAAGATTCACCACGTACACCCAAGTGCAAAAGCATAAGAGAGATAAATGCTTACAATTGAAGTCACCACTAGCATGTCTTTTGTATGATGATGTAATTGAATTTCTATTTATGGTTATACTAATTTTTGTTTAAGATGTGGTGTCCTCATGATTTTTGGAGTCACTCATGAAGGATTATTGTGTTTTAATTCTAGGTTTCTAGAGCTAGCACTAAGGATGAGGTTAGTAGGTTGCTGGAAGCCCTAATGTCATAGTTGATTTCATCCCCATTGTATTGTGATAATGTTGAGTTCTAACTTAAAAGGCAGAGAGAGTTTCTTAGATCTAATTACCATCATTACATGACTTTAGAATGATAAAAGTTCTATTCATTTCATTTTTTTAATACAATAGAAAATCCATTGCATTTCACTCATGCTATTAGGTTGAGTCTTGTTCATCTTAAACTCTTGTAAATGGGTCCAAGGGATATGAAACTAATAAAAAATAAACATGCAATTATGAAATATTTATAAGAGTAACATTCAAACTTAATTCACATGATGCACACTAAGTGAGGGGTGCTAGTTACCAAAGTGCTTTGGTGATTATTTGTGGTTATGGTAAGTTGTCTTGAAAATTCCCTACATTTTTTATTCACTCATGGAAGATATGTTAAGCTTTATTGACTACTATGTATTATGATCAAGATACATGTATGCTTGATTAACTGACATGTTTATAAGACACTATCCATGCACTAATGTCCAACTCCAAGATTTCTTTTAAGTCGATCATGAGGTGTATGCAATATTACTCTACATAGTCATATTTAAACTAATATCTCCTTCATTTACAAGGCTAGTTAGCATGATGATGTGAGCAAAGTTTGACTTATTTATGTCATTTGATGTGTTTTGGAATTTATGAATTTACTAGACATGTATGATGTAATAACTTGATGTAATTGTCATGTGATTCAAATATGAAAGATGACTATGATTTTTGAATGATTATTGATGAAGTGTCAATAAGGAAGCTATGTTAACACATGCATGTCAACACAAACCTATCAATGCATCCCTATTGACGCATCAACACTAATCCTCCCAAAGCCTATATAAGTATGCACACTAGTTGCATTTATGGCACCATTTTGTTATTACTAGCCAAACTCTTGCAGTTTTTTTCATACAATTTAGCAAAATTTTTCCTTTGAGTGTTCATAGCATGGATTGAATTGATTATATATCATTTTGTTTAAGTGCAATATGTACCTCAACATAATTGCATGAATGACAATAAAATCAAAATTTCTTCTATTAGTTGCACCACTTGAATTAGTTGAAGTTTATTTACTACTATTTTATGTTAAATGTAGTTTACTTTCTTGTTCTTAAGCATTTAATATTCTACTTCACAAGTCACATGAGTATGACCACTTTGAGCATAATATACTAATACTTGGTAGTCCCAATACTGAATACTTGGTATGCAAAGCAGTAAACACTTAGTAACTTAGTGTACAAAAAATGGGAACATATACTCTATGTTTTGGATAGTTTAGTCATTAGTCAGTAAAGTTTTCATCTCTCTAACTTCACAATCAAAGGAGGACATAGAGTTTCCATCAAGATGATCTCACTGCTAAGGTCCTTCTTCCTTTAGTGAGCATATAATTACTCATCAATAGTTACATTCAACCTTGGTAAGCAACTAAGGTAAGGGAAGAACTGGTTCCAAAACTAAGCAAACCTCAAGGATTAGGTCCCCCAATCACTTACCAAGAAAACAAATGAGAATAGCAAGTTAGCATCACTCTAATAGCCCTCCATCCTCATCATCAAACTCTAACCAAGGAAAATATGACCAAGACCAAAGGAGAAATGATCAAGGCTGAGATAGAGATGATAAAAGACCCCATTGCAAGGATGGGATGAGATAGCATAGACAACTGCAAGAAGAGGAGGAACATCATGAGAAAATAAGGTATAACAAGCCACATTATAGGAGACCTAGCCATGATAGGTGCCACCATGAATATTATGTCTATGATGAGCCAATTCTTACCACAAGAAGCATGATAAACATTTTAGAGATAGTTCATATTCCCACCAAGCATTAAAGGGATAGCTGAATCAAATGGCTTAATATGAATAACATCCCTAGGATTAAATGATACTATAATGTTGATCCATAATATCATTTACAAGCCTTCCATGATGGCTGCACCTTTTATAACATCAAAAATGAGTGGAAGAGGCTCCCTAGAATACTTATCAAAGAAGCTAAAAGTAGATATCAGTCTTTGGAACCAAAATCTATCCACAGATGGAGTATGATTTTGGAGCTATTTAATGATAAATATCAAACGTACTGTAGGGTGTCTAACTAGAGATAATAAATCCAAAAGTGGAAATAATGCAATCACGAATCCCTTAATGTATCCTTGAGAAGGTATTGCTATCTTCTACACCAATGCCCAAGCCATGGTTCCTCTCAAAGGAAAAAAATTCACCATGTGATAAATAGGCAAAGGAACAAAACCAAAAAAAAACTCTTGGGATTTATGCCCAAGGGAGATTGTTAGAATGAGGGTCCATCAAATCCAAAGGCTTATTGATCAAGTGAACAATAAGGAAGGAGAAGTAAAAAAGTAAGAAAATGTAAAGGATGACAATAGAGATTAGTCCATTCATAAAAAGGAGGTACATATCTACGATCTTGAGGAGGAAGCACCACTAGAAGAAGTGGTACAAAGAAAAATGTTGCTGATCCAAAAGTCTATCATAAAAATATCAACCAAGATGAACAAAATATGAGACTCCTTAGATAAGAAGTTTTATACTACTCTAAACATTGTGAAGGAGAAAAAAAAGTAGGAGAAAAAAGATAAAGACAGAAGAAGAAGAAAGGATGTAGGAAAGAACTACTATCAGCATAAATGCAATGCTGCAGTAGTTTATGAGGTTGAAAATTTTGAAATAAAGGAAGAGGAATATGAAATCTACTAATATGAATATCCCAAGAAATTTTTTCCCATAGTACCACACCTACAAGAATCTAGGGTCTATGTTATAAACACAAAATTTGTAAAAAGATAATTACCCAAGAGATTGCCTTATCCACAAGGTAATTATTGGTAATAGTTCCACCAACAAGAATATTATCCTATTGGAGTGCCATCTCAACCTCAAGATCATTATCATCAATGATAAAATCCATAGTCATGGGGGATGCCACTGCCAAGGTAGTAATATCCTTACCACCAACTAGACCTATATGGATATAATGTCTAGCAACCTATATCTCCTAATAGTTTTTCAAGCCACACTTTTTTCTCTATCACTATTACCTCTTGAATATCATAGAGTAACTACTCCATGAGCCAAATCTCCTTCCACTTATACTCCTAATTATCCACCATAATACTCTACATCTTCTAATTCCACTCCCTTACTACCTTCACCATCTATGCAATGTAAGATAATAGTGCAGCCTTAGCAATGCAATTACAATTTGAGTCGTTTTGATGGTAAGCCTTAGAAAAGGACTTTCTTCAAAGCAAATAGTTAACCTAAATCCTTGAAAGTGTCTATGGCTATTAATCCATAAACTACTCTAAAAAATCAACCAACCACCCTCAAATCAAAGGTCCCAAAATATATGTACTATCATGTTAACTAAAGGTAGGACACCTTTCTAGGAAATGGTATAATCCTAAAAGTCCTCTAATTTATTTGCAAATTTTAGGAAATGATCCATGCAAAGCTCTACTACACTTAGGTTCTAGGATGAAATTAATCCCTCAAGAAATATATAATACTTGGAACCTCCCTCCACTAAAGAAATGTAACATGAGATTAAAGCTTGTTGATCAATCCATCATCATTCCCTTGGGACTTGTGAAGGATATTATGATCACAATTTGTAAATGGCTCTATCTAGTAGATTTCTTGATTATTCATGTATACAACTATAAAGGAGACTTTCCAAATATCATGGAAAGGGCTTGGATAAGCATAATTAATGCCAAGCTAGGGATCAAAGACCTCTCATTAGAAATCTCTATGGAAAATGAATTTGGAAAAGTCAAGAAGAAGAGGATTCAATGCATCACATACAATAAAATAGAATGCCATTATGTGTAGAAAATATGGACTATAAAAAGAACATTCATCAGAGCATGCAAGAAGAATGTTGAAATATCAAATGTCCAAATGTGCTTGTACATAGCAACAAAAAAACAAGAGGATACCCAATGGCTAACAATAAACATTAGCTTCAGTTCAACAATGTGCATGGAATTAGCTGAAATTCTAACATATGCTTATATTAATAAGATGGATGAAATGGAGTAAATTAAGAACTAACTCTTCAAAATAGAATAAAGGGAAGATGACAAAATAAATTGGGGAGAGTTGGAAGTCACTGATATTTCTAGACAATAACCCTTGAAATTCAAATCTTTACCAGCAACTCTAGAATATGTATTTCTTAATAATGGTAAAATCATAATCATCAATGCCAATCTCACTAAGAAATAATAGGTGAAGCTACTAAAAGTAGTAAATGAATTATCAACAACCTTTTCTTGATTCTATAATGAATTGATGGAAACAAATCCACACATATTCTAGCATCGGATCTATACAGATTCCACTAGCAAATCCAAGAGGCAGCCATAGAGAAGGTTGAATTTGAAACTAAAATAAGTTGTTAAAATTGAAGTTCAAAAACTTCTCAAAGAAAGATTCATTTTTCCAATGGTAGACAGTGCATGGGTAAGCCCACTCGTCATTGTACCAAAGAAAGGGGCAATGGAGGATCTGTATAAACTTCAGGCTATTGAACATGGCTATGTTTAAATATCATTTTCTATTATCATTCATCAACCAAGTGTTAGATATAACTATAGGGCATAATTATTATATTTTTTTGGATAAGTACATTGGATATAATCAAATCCAAATTGCTCCAAAAGACCAAGCCAAAACAACTTTCACAAGTCCCTTGGGAACTTTTACATATAAGAAGATACCCTTTGATCTTTGTAATGTCCCTGCTATTTTCCAATACCTAGTCCTAAGAATCTTTCAATATCAAATTGGTAGTGATGTGGAAGTCTTCATTGATGACTTCTCTACCCATGGAGCTAACTTTGAGCAAACTTTGGACCATCTTGAGTAGGTACTGAAATAATGTATAGAGACAAACCTATGGCTCAATTGGTAAAAGAGCCACTTGATGGTCTAAGAAGGCATTTTCTTGAAGCACAGAATTTTAGGAAAAGGAATTAATGTGGACACCAAAAAGATAAAGTTCATCCAAGAAACAACCAAACAACCTCAAACTGTCAAAGATGTGAGGTCATTCTTTAATCACACTAGTTATTATAGGTGTTTCATCAAAAACTTCTCCAAAATCACCAAGCCACCAATAGAGCTTACCAAGAAGAATGAAATCTCTAAATGGACTAAGAAATATGTATAATCATTATAACATATGAAGCAAAACCTCATAGTAACTCCAATTCTATGTGCCCCTGATTAGTCTAAACCATTTCACATCATGACAGATGCATCCAACTATGCCTTGGGAGCGGCACTTACACAAATGGATGACCAAAAATGATCATATTATATCCATTGTGTAAGCATAGGAATTATGGATGCGTTACTTAACTACACCACTACAGAAAAGGAACTCATGGCAATGGTGTATACTCTAGAAAAATTAAAGCACTATGTTAAACATCTAATTTTTCTGCACACCAATCACAATGCAATCCACTTCCTCATGAATAAGCTAGTGGTAATCCCCTAATATATATGGCGGTTGGTAATCTTATAGAAGTTTGATCTTATGATGGTTAATAGAAAAGGGACCAAGAATGCATTTTTAGATCACTTGTCTCAGTTAAGATGGAATAGCAAGGATAATGAAGAGCCCTTATTTGATTAATATCTAGATGAACTTCTCTTTGCTAAGTTAACTGAAGTTCATGCACCAAGGTTCACAAATTGATATTATGGATTCCTCTAATATCTACTCACACAGGAGAATCCTATTGAATAAGATCCTAAGATGAAATAACAATTTCTTTACTAGATCCTACATTACATAGAAATATAGGGCAACCTCTACAAAGTTTGCACCAATGGCCTAGTATGATGGTGTATACCTAATGCAATTAATTAGAGTCCTCCAAGATGCTCATAAGGATCCTTGTAGGTCCACTACATAAGAAGGAGGATGGCCACAAAAATATTCATGGTAGGATATTTCTCACCAATAATCTTTAGGAACTCTCATTATTTTTCCTATTCATGAAAAAGATGCCAAAGAGATGGTGGAGTGACCACCAAAATGGAGGGATCCTAATAGTGGATTCAACCATTGGAGTCATGTCCAACAAGAATTCATACACTATTATTGTCATTGACTACTGTACTAAGTGGGCTAGAGCTATAGCTATTTCTAATTGTACATTTATTACTTCAGCTCATTTCTTTGAACAACATGTGGTAAATAGGTTTTGTGTGCCTAGGGTACCAATTTCTGAAAATGGAACACATTTTATAACTACTATCTTTCACAAGTTAATTCAATTCTTGGGGATGAAACATAAACTCACAACAACACCTTATCACCCTCAAGCCAATAGTCAAGTAGAGGTAACCAATAGTAAGATCACATAAATCCTAATATGAACCATTAGTAGATATAAAAAATATTGGAGCACAAAACTCAACGATACCCTTTGGGCATATCACACAACATGGAAACTTTCTATAGGCTACTCTACCTATGAGTTAGTGTATGGAAATTTACCTAAACTTCTAATTCAAATTAAACTCTGTACACTTACAACTATATGTGAACTTGACATAGACATTAATCTATCATAAAAGGAATGACTCATGACACTTAACATGTTCAATGAAAGCTGAAGAGTAGTACTAATGATGAATGAAGTGTATAAGGCATACAATAAGCAATGTCATGATGCATGGATAAGGAAAGCTACATTCAAACTAGGAGATAAGGTTCTCTATTGGAATCCCATGCATGTGCTGCCATGAACTAAGCTCCAGATATTATGTGAAGGACCTTACACCATACACTCAACTTTTCTTTCCAAGGCTATGATAATTTACCACCTAAAAAGCCCTCAAAAGTACATGTTATTCAACATCTAGAAACTTAAGCCATTGACGGACTTCCAAGTAACCATCCACAACACTAACACCTCTAATTAAGAACAAGCTTGCTCCATCTTCTAAATCTCATCCTTCCAACTTCATCATAGGAGAGATACCCATCTACCATAACACCTTGATGAGGATAAAAGATTTTTCTTCTTTTTGTTTTTTGATGTTCTTTATATATTTTTCATTTTCTTTATATTTTATTGATTATTTTATATATTTTTATTTTCTTAATTACTCTCTTATTATTTTCATTTAGTCTTACTTAAAATATCTAATTTTGTTCCCTTGCTACTATGGATTTTGGAAAGTGTTAAGCACAACTATCAAGATTATGATTTATTCCAAACCTTTATTTTGGTTATGCTCTCTACTAACTATCTATCAATTTTCTAGTAGTATCAAGTAGTGAGTTTATGACATCCACTCATTTCATCAATCTTATGTGGACTTCTACATCATGGAAACATGAAGGTTCTTTCACATTAAACTAAAAATAACATATGATCTTATTACCCAATGAACTGGGAAAGGACCAAGTGGGAATGGAAAAGGATGTGGCCTCAAGGGAACTTTTGTATTCTTTTCTTGACTACCTTCTTGAGTTCTATAGCTCCTCATAGATTTATCATCACTCCCATTATCAACCATAAAAGAAAGCATGTCTCTGTAAAATGTGGTTCCTAGTTAAAAATAAAATAAAAATAATGGAAATTTAAAGCATGCTCCTTTGACAAACTCATGGACTATAAGAGCTAGTTATGGGTTAGAAAGACATGTTACCCATGCTTAAAGGCATCCCTCTAACTAAGTTCCTACCTACTTCCTTCTTCTCTATTCATTTTTTCTTGGAATGATGATTGAACTTTGTGATTATTGTAGACTTATGATGGTAGTAATGGAGGGATACATCAATGTGAGGTTATTGTCATGGATTAGAATGGATCAATGTCAGATCATCTTAATCATGCACTTCACTACCAATCTCACATGATTATGATGTGGATCTTTTCCATACCATTCTCTTTCTACCATTCTCGAGTCCTATTATCTCTCACCTTACTTCCTCCTCATGCCATGATAAATTGATAGTGTTATTTTACAGTCTACATAATTCTAAGACAATCCCTTACATGGGTATGATGTTTAACTTCAAATAACCATTCATCATCCTAGGTGCCTATGGACTCCTTGGGATGAAGTTATGCAAGGTCATATCAAGAAAAAGCCTACTTTGGGGAGAGGATCCACTGCATATCTTTTGGTTTCCTTAAGTTAAACCCCTTAACCATGAGCCCCATTTTTATTTCAATTATCTTGATAGCCTATGTTATCCAATTTTTCTCCACTTTGGCATAAGGAACATCCTCCAATTACTCATCCCATATATTCAATTTGCTCCAATTTCATGAACCTTACCCTCAACTATGTTATTACCATGATTTTCCAACTTTTTCACTTCCATCCAGCTCTTTTTTCAATCCCAAACTCACTCAAAATTCCTCAAAAAAATTAAGTGAAAAATAGCTATGAATAGCTACATCAACGCATCCCTGTCAATGCAGTCAAACTAGTCAACGTACCCTCATTGATGCATCCTTGTCGATGCCGTCAAGCTAGTCAACATACCCTCGTCAATGCATCCTCGTTGATGTAGTCAAACTAGTCAACATACCCTTGTCGATGCATCCCTGTCGATGTGAGATAAAAATCCTATAAATACATGCAAAACTTATCTCATGTTTCACATTTTCTTCCAAATGCATGAGGAGTTTTTGCAATTTGTTAGAGCTCAAATCCTTCCAAGAGCCATAACTTCTTAATTGTTTGCCCATTTTCACCCGTTCTTCGATCCTCAAGCTACCAAAGGTATGCTTTATGTCATAGGGCCATCAAACACTAGATTTTCATAAAAAATTCAAAACTTTTTCTAACTTTCTATGGATAAGATATTAAAATAATATTAAATTAACGACCATAAGAGTTAATAATAATGATCAACCTTTATTGGAACATTAATAAAATAACATCATATGTCTATGATCATTAAAAATGACCTAACGATATAATTCCAACTCTTAACCAATAAAACATAACTCGACCGAACAAGGTATCCAAATGAAATAAAGATTATGACTAGGAAACTCATCTTGGATTATGTTTGTAATCACAGATGGCACTATTGGTTATGATTCCATATTCTTGCACTATAGAAGTGTGTTGATCAATCAAACAAAGGGCTATAAGTTACATGAGTGTTAAGTTGCCAGAATTATGATGAAGAACACTAAACATCAATTCTCTCTTAAATAAAAAAGAGACAACTATCTTATTATTCAATCTCTAGTACAATCAACAACATTCAAAAACAATTCCATTTCTAATCTATATCTCTTCAAAAACTCTTCTATCTACCTTATTATTCCTCTTTCTTCTCCTCTTCTAGTGAATGCTTTATAATTTCTCTTCAAATTGGTGTAGAAATAGCTTCAATTAATGATTGAAATAATGTCTAAATAATGATTGTACCTTGGGTGCAAACCCTAGCTAGGTCACATCTCATAGCTTGACAAAGAATCACAAATCCAATTAACCATTGCGAGTGACTACGATTAGTAGTCTTAGTTAACTATTTCCAATAGTTGAGTATTTGAATCCTAATGGTCGAATGACCAATTAGACTAAGAGAACCATCATGGGTTGCAACAAAGGTGCTAGTCATAGGGACTTGCACTAATGAATTCCAGTTTTTTGTTGAAGGATAAATTACGATTGGCTACAATCCATAGCTAATAGAAATTCTGTGCTGGAAGCTCATGTGAATGGAATGAGGTTACAATACCCTGTCAAAGTTGAATTCAACTTCATATGCTACCCCTATCTTTGTTCAAATCTAACTCCACTTGTTCCTCTCTCTTCTATCTTCTAAAATTGACTTCCAACAGCCATAGGGTGGACATTGTTCCTTCTGTGAGTTCAAAACTCCTTAAAGATCCACTTGCAGCTTATGACTCTGAACTACAGGCAACTATGGATTGCATGAGTTCACAACTACCTATTCAAATTCAAAAATTGAAGAAACTAAGTAAAAAGTGACATCAATTCATATCTTAATAGGCATCTAAATAAGGACCACAGGTGGGAGGTCCATCGCAACCCAAGGAAAAATGACCATGTTGTGGTAGGAGGCCAACAACAACAGGTCCAAGAGCAAGCAGTTGAGGCCACCCATGCAACCAAGCCCCTACATGAGGCACCTAAGGTGGGATCTATTTTTTAGATATTCATAGCATGAACATGGTAATCTAGGAAAGATGAGGTCCTAAGACCATGGTCTAATTTTGAGGTCACACTCACAGAGGCCTACCTAGAGGAGTTCTACACTAAAGAAATTCATAGCTTCATCTTGCATAAACTGAATCTTGGACCTATCCTAGAGCTTGCACTAGAAGAGGTCAAAACATAACTCCAAGGATCTCCATTATGATCCATTCTCTCCAATATTGGAGAATGATACATGAGAAAAACCTACCTCTTTTAGAACAACCAACAAGGAGATGCAACCATAAAAATCAAATACATCACCATCTCCTACTCGACTTAGGAAATTCTTGAGATTCTTAGAATTCCAAACACTAGGGCAAAGTTTGTAGAAATATCTACTCAAGCGGACCCAAAAGCCAAGAAAGAATAGATTTAGCAGTGCTATGAAGTGAACCACAAGGAGTATGGTGTCCTCACTAAGTTAGAGAGAGCATATTTTAAGATTTCAACCTATCACCTCAATCCAACAATGAGGTCAAGCAAGGTCACAATCTTCGTCACTAGGGCATATGTGGCTCTAATTGAAAAGCTTCTAATCAACCTATTGTAACTCATCTTCCTTAAAATAGAGAAGCATTTCAAGAAAAATGAGAAGGATAGAAGGATACTTTCCTTTCCATGTCTCATTAGAAAACTTTATAGAAGGGAAGGGATAGCCCACTATTCTAATAATGTGGTTCACAGAGCTCCTACCGCATCATGCTAGGATATGATAAAGGAAAAAATGTTTACCAAGCTTCAAGAGAAGAAGCAACCACCACCAACAGCACCAAACATGATACCAAAGATGCTCACAACTACCAAATGCCTAAGAAAACTTAAGAAGTAACAGGTGTAGCAACAATAAGCCTCTGGAGGTGGTGGTGAATCTTCAATGTATAGACCAACCATGACACATTTAAATGAGATCACAAGAACCATCAGCTAGTTGGACAATGAGATAACACTATTGTTGTCTTTGCAAAGAAACCAGGCACTTGTTTGCCCTAATCCTAGTACTAGAGAAGTCATTATGTCCATACTGGAATAAGCATTCCCTAAAATTTCTAGAAATGTAGCAGCTTTCTCTATAATATTAGAAGAAGGTAAGGAAGTGATGATTCTAGTTAAGCCATACAAGGGCCAAGAAATAGTAGTAGAAGTGGTGGCAAACAATATTGGAGAATCTCTATGTGCTCTTGCAACATTTGTCCTTGATGTTGCTGCTATGGTAGATGTACAAGCATCAACAAGAGAAAAAAATGAAAGGATGAGTGGTGCCCAATACAAAAATGTGTTGGAACAACTAGTGGAATCAGGGTAACTAATTCTAGAGATCTTTGATCTCCTAGAAGACATATATGCTACCCAATCATAGCTATTATAGACAAAGAACAAGATATTAATCTCAAACACATAAATCGAGGAGGCCATCACTAACAATCAACAGTTCACTGCTGAGGTTGCAAACCTTAGAGCCTATCTATCTGATCCTATCATTCTCTGGCTAGAACTTACTAGAGATGAAGCTTTTTAACAGCTTTAGTAGAAATACCAAGAGGCTAGGAATGCCAAGGAAATGGAAATCTAAAGCATTGGCAAATTTCACTAACCATGACCTCTATCAAGTTCTCAAGAAAAATCTAGTGCCTACCTAAGACAATCATCACCTATGGAATGTTGAGCAATAAAAAGACCAAATGATGGAGTACATTGCTAGCAACAAAAGAAGTTTGTGAAGGTAAACTTAGACTTGAGGATGTTGGCTACAAAAAATAGGAATCTTTCAATGAAGGAGATTCATGCCCTTCATCAAAAGACCACAATTGAGGTCATCACCTGGAAGAATGAGGTCCTAAAATTTGAACGAGTTAAAAACCATTACAAGGACCGAGTCGAGATGCTTAAGGAAGTTAATGAAAATAAATCAAGTTAGCTAAAGCAAAGGTAAATGAAACCCTCCAGCAACTCCAAAAAAGAGGTGATTTATGATAGCCCATCTTTGATTGTCTCAACACATATAACCAAGAAAAAATCTACCTAAAGGAGTTGCAAATTGAAGAGATAACTAAATACATGGAGCTCGCCAAGCTTCAATATGCAAACTTAGCAATGTTGCCAATAGGAAGGCCCAAATCTAAATTAGAAAAGTAGGTAACTAGCTCTTACCTTCTCTATGAGGTAGAGTTCAAGCTTCACAAAGAAACTAAATATAAGTTAGAAGTGGCTAATGCAGAGCTTAAGGTTCTTAAAAGTAAATTCATTAATCAAAGATCTATTGCTGAGAACTTGGCCAGAAGAATAAGTGATTACCAAGAGCTACAAAACCCTGTCCATACATTTAACATCAAACATAAACAATTCATTGCTTGGTTTGTCATTGTAAAGGAGATGTTTTCCTCACTACCTAGCAGTAAACACTTAGTAACCCAGTAGTGAATACTTGGTATGCCCAGCAGTAAACACTTAGTAACCCAGCAGTGTTAGTATACATTTAGGATGTGTATGGAAAGTGGGAATGGATACTCTACATATAGGACAGTTTAGTCATTAGTCAATAATGATAATATTTCAACCTTTTCTTCAATTAATCATTTACTAATAACGAAATAATAAAAATAGTTATAAAACTAAATATCTTACACTTTAATCACACGTAGCCATATAAATGAGTTAACACAAGTGATGATTGGGAAGACAATGACTAGTAACTACATGTTTTACTATCTAAGGACATAGGCCACTTAGGTAAAAGAAGTCTATGGAATTCGACTAGATCATGCATACACACTAATGATTCATATGGTTGGGTGTAGGGAATACCCATTGCTCATCAACTGCCCATTTATTTTCTATTGCACGTTATGTAGGTGTTTGGATGACTATATTTTGGATATGGGCCTTTTAGATATGTTTTAATATTGATATCCCATTTGTGTAGATGCTTATCCTACTTTAACTTAAAATGTGATTCTGCCATTTTATGATGATTTTGATATAGGCTTAGGATGCGTACTACTTTGCGCCATGTAGTGAACAACTTAGGCCTATTACTCCATTGGATCACTGTTGTTACTAAAATCTCTATTTTTATTCTCTAGCCCATGTACGATATTTTTAGCCAAGGGATGTGCATGTATCGTTTTTATTCTCCCCTCATGCTCCATTTAGTTTTTTGCACTTTATTTGGATGCCTTTTGTTTCACTTGAAGCCCTATGACATCCATAAACTAATTTTAGTTCTAGAATATATTTTTCTATATTTTTATCTGTTACTGATTTTCAACATTAGTTTCACCCCCTTGTACTAGGCAACCTTAGGAACAAGAAAGATATGGGTAAATAATGGTCCTAACACTAATTTTTTTGTTTTCTATAGGTCAAAAGAAATTAATTCTTCTACTTGGATCATAGATAGTAGATGTAGTAAACATATGATCCCCAATGGGGAATGTTTTGTAGAGTTTAAGCTAGCTAGTAATCTTGGATTAATCAAAGTTGGTAATGGGACATTTCTAAACATAGAGGATATTAGAAGATGTCAAATCTCTCTTGATGATCGTAGTCTAGTCCAAGTCCATGATGTATTTTATATGCCCCAATTATCTAACTTCCTCCTATTTGTTGATAAAATATCTAAGAAGGGTAATAAGTCTTTAAAGGCATTGAATATATCATCTCCACCCCCTCTAGATTGGTCGCTAAAGTTCCCATGTTAGAGAACCAAATATTTTGTTTTATAGGAATGGACTCTAATGATGTAAATACAAGTCTAAGGTCATCCAAGAATCTATGCCATGATGACAAGAAGTCCAAAATGTTACATAAGATTGAAATGAAAGATCTCAAGTTTGGATTGAGTAGCAACTCATGAATTTTATTCTCGTAAAACTAGGTTATAAAAAGAGAAATTGCATATTTGTATTAGCACTACCACAACAAATATTTGACAAAATACATCCAAACATGACATTGTAATAAGGTATAAGAAGGTAGAAGCTTAAATTTCAAAGTGCATCATAATAATTCTAAATGTTTTCCTTTGTGAGAATCATTGATCCAATGCTTTCATCTTTGAAGAACTAGTTAGTGAGGCATAGCTCACATGGTTAGAGCATATTGTAAAGTGTAAAAGTCTTGTTTATCTCAATGGTTTCATCAATGAAACTAATTTTCTAGAATTATCATTCCCTTATAGGAGTTTCTAAATTACTTCAAACTTCTACCAAGACTGAAATTTTTGCTTCTATTGCCCTTCTATTGCTTATGCCGCAAATAAAACACCTACTTTGGGCTTCCTAATTATATATATAAGTCCCAAGTTGTTCTTACATCATGATATGTGTTAATTCAAATTTTGGACTACCTACCTCATAATCAAAGTTTCACTTTGCAATTAAGCAATTTAATGCAAAAGCATAACACTCAAGTCATTCATGTCTCAATTTTTTCTATTTTTTGAATTATGTTATGCTTTAATGATGTAAGGTGCACTAGATATCGGGTCATTCACATGTAAGCATGCAAAATTAAATATTCATAAGTGGACACAAGATTTTCATGTCCAATTTAAAGAATATTTTAAAATTCCACGTTCATCAAGCTATTCAATCTTCCTTTGGTTTTTCAACTTGTTGATCTCCTCAATTCTATTAATTATATGGAATCTATCTTTAACCAATTTAGTTCCCATAAATATTTTTTTGTTGAAAACATACAATCACATTGCAAGCCAGTGCAAAAACATACAATCACATTGGTCTTAACTATAAAAGGGAATTGACATTGCAAGCAAGTGCAAAAACATACAATCACATAATATAATCTTTCTGATTCTTACCACTTTTATCATCTTGAAAAACATTATTTTAAAGTTCATCCTTTTCCACTCAAGAAAAAGAAAAAATGTGTTGAAATTATAACAAGAAAAAACAAATTGAAAATACGAAAAACCAAATATGATATAACCCACTTCCTAAGTTACCATAACCTTGGTTTCACCTATCCAATGAATTACTCTTATTTTTGGAACCCACACCTACCATGCTAAGCTAAACTTCTCTTCTATGTTTATCATGAATGGTTTTTCACTTTCATGTAGCCCCTACTAATGGAGAAGATTCTACCCATCTAGCTAGGTCATTTTGTTTGGTAATCAACCAATTCTATTCTTGTAATTTATTAGTATCATTTGATTCTACATGCCAAGAACCACAAATTGGAGTGATGTTACCCCCGAAATTTCCTCAAAGAGGCCCTGCTCCATCTAAAGTGGGCCATCCACGCCCTCCCAATGGAGGATAAGTTTTCCTTCAGATCAAGTCAAAGGGTGGTTCGGTATCAGCTCAGTCAACTCCAGGCCCGGCAGGAGGCTGGGGAGGACTTGCATCTGGAGGAGCTACATCTCTTACGTCAACTCCAAAGCCTTGACCTGGAGGAGGAAACGTATTGGCGACAGTGCTCCCGGGTCAGATGGCTCCGAGAGGGGGACAGGCAGACAAGATTTTTCTTCGCCATGGCCAAAACTCGAGGTGGGGGCCAACCCCGTTGCCTGCGAACCCAAACAGGCGAAGTTATCAATGACCCGCAGGGGATCGCCAATGAGATGTCGCAATACTGGGGGAGAATTTGGACCAAGCGGCCTACTCAACCCCTCTCGATCCACGTGGAGAGGGTGCTACACGAAGGGGACAACAGGTGACTGATGGCCCCCTTCTCTTGGCTGGAACTCACTACCACTATCAACAGCATGCTGAAAGGGAAAGCGCCTAGACCTGACAAATGGTCCCTTGAATTCTTCAAAACTTTTCTGGATATTGTGGGGCCCAATATCCTGGATGCGTTCAACCTCATGTTAGCTAGGAGGCAAGTGCGGCGGGAAATCAACTGCTCTCGCATCATGTGCATCCCCAAGCATATTGACGCACACCGCCCGGAGCACTTCCATCCCATTGGAGTTTGCAACGTCCTCATCTGGATTTTCTCCAAGCTCCTGGTCAACTGACTCGGGCCTCTTCTGCCCAAGCTGGTGGGAATCAATCAGGCTGGCTTTGTGCAGGGTAGGACCCTTCAGGATCAGGTTCTCCTCATGCAGGAGGTGTTGCACTCTCTCCAGACTAGGAGCTTCCCCGGCCTCTGTCTCAAACTTGATATCGCCAAGGCATATGATATACTCAACTGGGAAGCCTTGCAGGCCATTATGCATCAAAAAGGGTTTGACCAAAGTTTTATCCAACTTTGTATACACATCCAGTCCTCCGTCAGCTTTTCTTTCGATGTGGGGGGGCGGCTGTGGGGCTTTTCATCCCCTGGCAGGGGGCTAAGATAGGGCAACCCACTTTCGCCCATGGTCTTCATCATTGCTATGGACCTCATGCAGCATTAGGGCTTGGACATTGCTGGGGTGGCCTGCCGGGTCGAACACTACGTAGATGACACCATGCTGCTCAGTCGGGCAGCGGCCCCACAAGCACGCTGCATTAACACAGCCCTGACCCGACTGGCAGCTAAATTGGGATTGGAAATTAACCGCACCAAATCTGCGACGTATTTTATTAATGTTGATGTGCAAGTTAAAGGCAGGGTGGTGCAAATCCTAGATATCCAGCCTAGGACCACTAAAGACACATACCTGGGCATCCTGTTGTACCAGTGGGGCCGAAACAATTCGTGGGGGCCACTCCTGGAGAAGGTTGAGAGGCATATGAACAACTGGGCCAATCACTTTCTAACTTGCAAGGGCCGTCTCCTCGTGGCAACTGGGATTCTCATGGTCGTCACACGGTTTGTGGTGGCTGTTGTTGCCCCCCCAAATGCCATCACCCATCAGATTAACAAGATGGTTCGAAGCTTTGTTTGGGGAGGGCGGAGGGGCAGAGGGGGGGGCAAGCTCCACCTCGTGAATTGAACCCACATCGTGCACCCCCGTAAGGCGAGGGAGCTGGGCATTACGTCCTTCGAGGACGAAATCATGTTAGGGCAGCAACAGCTCCTCCACCGCCTGATGCGCCCACACGGGGAACCAAGTCAGTGGGCCTAGATCATCAATGTAAAGTACCTGCAATGGGAGGTCAGGACGCGTGCCTCGCGACCCTAGCAGACAATCTGCCAGCACGCACGAGTGATGCTAGCCCAGGGTTGGTTGGACCTCGAGCCGTGCACCCTATTGTCAGCCAAATATCCGTTGGAGGCTGGCTAGCAACGGATCTGGTGCAGGCGGCTCCCCGAAAAAATAAAAATCTTTCTTTGGCTCATACGGTCTGGCATTGTCCCTATGCGCGCCGTTCTGTGCAGGCGCAGCATCATGCAGGACGACACCTGTCCTTGCTGTGGCGTCGTGCCCAAGACAGTTAAACACTTTGCCTTTGACTGCAGTTACATGCGCACCACTTGGCGCGCAGTGAC